>KE546982.1:327049-486587 GCA_000442125.1 Opeltia flavorubescens
TCAAGAAAACACCTTCTTAAGCAAACAGCAACTTCTTAAGCGTTTTCAACTCTTGCACCCGCAACTTTCAATGGCACCTCTGACTCTTGAGAGGCGACGCTTCCCGCCGTTCGGACTGCAAAAGGAGAATTGGTACGCATGGGGCGCGCTGGTCGGCAAGGCTGAGCTCGTGAAAGACCTGGAAGCGCACACTCCTCAGCAACTCAACGATTTTTTCGGCCGCTACTGCCAGTCAGAGCCTCAGCCTGACCACAGCGGTATTCGCTTCGAGGATGTTTTCGAGGCTTGTGCGTATCTTAAGGATGAGGGCATAAAGCTACTTGAATTATCAGCCAAAATGAATGCCACGGCCACGTCGAGCACGTCAATACATCTCGTGTGGCCGACGATGGCCAACAAGAGGTCGTTATGGAGGCCGTCAAGGGCCATGGTGTTGGGTTCCAGCCTAACAGCCATTGAGCTTGTTTTCGTCACGTACCTCATGTGGAAAGTGATTGAGGACGGACCGCTGGGACAGAAGGTATGTCATAACAGAGCAATCTCATGAGGTAGCACCAGTATTAATCATTGCTGTAGATACGCCACTGCTCCAGGAAGTTACGAGAGCAAGTCCGCGGCCGCTTCAGACGACGAGAACACAAGGAGCAGGTTCGGCAGACAAGACTGCTTAACGACTTGGAAAAGGGAAAGACAGATGAGGAGAAGGCGGCGGAGAAGGCGGCAGAGGAGAAAGTGCGGCAGGAGAAGGTTGCGGAGAAAGTACGGCAGGAGAACGCGGCGGTGGAGAGTTGGCGTCAGAAGGAGTTGCGGACTAAATTGGAGCAATCAAACAATGACCCTTCTTCTTCTTCGGCCATTAGTATTCTACAAACAAGCTCGGAGTGCCAGGAGAGTCGAGACAGAAAAACCGGAGAGAATAATCAGGAGAAGGAGCCGGGGGATGGGATGGATGAGCATAAGGATGAAGACCAAGATGACGATGACGAAGACCATGAAGATGACGATAAGGATGACGATAAGGATGACGATGAGGATGACGATGAGGCAAAAGTGGAGGCGCAGTTGCAGACGGAGAAAGAGAAGGGAAACGAGGATGAGGAGGGATGGGGAGGCATCTGTGATGACGAATGAGCCGGTCACCCCCCTCAGCTTCCCTTACCACTCGGCACAGTCCCATTTTGATCTATTCACGTCAGAAGCACCGGCATACACGTGCGGACCGATTACACCTCGGAGGCTTGTCGAGTAACGCCCCACTCCTCAGACATGGTGATTTTGCATCCTCTATGCCAGCTACCTATCGCGTGTGCAAGATTCTAATGGAGGTCTTGGAAAACCAAGACAGAAATCAATGACAGTCGGGAACCTCGCTGGGACATGGACGAATGTAATTCAAGCCCACGAAGATCTGGTATCTCCAGGTCCATTACGAACACGAAGAAGTACACGAAATCCTACATTTATGGTCATTGGCACCCTTTCTAAGCAGTCACATTTGCAGGTGTATCAAAGGATGAGGGCAAGGATGATAAAACTGATTCCCAAGAGCATATAGCCAGGGTAACGACGGCGAGGGTGATGACGTCTGGAAGGATTACTTCTATAGATCAGTGCATGCTTCTTAACGTTTCGACGCCTGTTCCAAACGGAGTGCGGCATCTTTCCACGCAAAGCGGTATGGTCAAAGGGAAAATGGAGCGTTCCACGAACTTTTTGCGATTAACTTGTGTTCCTCGAGCGATTTTGCCATTACAGACAATGACTTTGCTTTTAAGGGTTGCTATTGTAGATCGTCCATGGTCAACTTTTTGATCGTTTGATTGATCCTCGTCCAACAAATATTACAAAGTAGAAATCCTAATACCAGACGATGTGGACTTTAAAAAAGCGTCCCAAGTCCAAATCGTCTCACCGTCGCCCGATCTTCCAACCATACGGAGTCACTACCTCGCTCCCCTCCCCAAGTCCCCGGCTCGGTTCTCGATCAGACCAGCCCTAATCATTCATGGCCAGTCCTCAAACATCTTCGTATTCCAGCTCAACAGGTCGGGGCATTTCCAATAAAACACCAAACAGCCCAGCACAAACGTCCTCCTCCATATACTCCCCACCCTAACAGCCGTCAGGAACCCCAAAGCAAGCATGTAATTCACCGCTGGGCCCACCAGGATCTCGACCTTGGTCAAACACAGCAATGTCACAGCCACCACCACCTTTTTGAGACTCTGCCGATAGGACTCTCGGCTCCAGATATTCAACAGAGCGGCAAGAAGCACGATAAGGATGCCCGCATGCACGCATCCGACGACCCAGAACGCGAGAGAATACCCCAGGTATCTTAGCACCGCCAGAACCCATGACGCGGACGTAATGCAGAGCCCGATAAACTTATCGCGCAACCAGTCTGTGGTAACGGCGAGGGGGCTCCCGAAGGGGATGCGGTCGATGACGGCTTGTAGGGCGTCAAGATAAAAAGTAACGAGGAAGATGTCGTCATGGTCTAGACCGACGCCTTCGACAGCTGCTTCCCGGACGTCCTTGGCTGTCGTTCGGACTGCAGGGGCGTAAGGGTGGCCGCTGGTAGATCCGAATCCGAGCGGTAAAGACTCTCGCCCTCCACCTAGTTTTCCTTGCACGAGCTCGGCGAGTGTCAGTTGCGTGTGCTGTTGTTCCATCTCCCGTTTCCAACGCCGCCGGGAGAGGTATTGGCAGTTCACCTTGATCAAGCGCGGGAGGTCTACGATGGTGGTTCCTATTGATTTGGCGAGAGAGAGGACGGCGTGCCAGGATTTTGCGGCTGCGGACGGGATGTTGGTATAGAAAGGCGTAGTGTGGTCTTCTGGTTCGTTTCGGGTTGAAGGAGTTGGGCCAAGCTCTGCGCTTGGAGAGACTGTATTGGAGGGTAGGAGAGTGGTAGACGACATCGTTGTCGACGTCGCTTGTGATAAGATTTGGAGGACGATAAACCAAACCACGTTGATCCATATCAAATTTGCCTTCATTTTTGCTAGAAGAAATTGAGTAATCGCTAAGAAAAAGAAAGATTGATCGAGCAAATGGTAAAGCTACGGAAAGAGTTTTGTTTTGCTTTCTAGCATGTCAAGAAATTTGCCAAGGTGGGATCCGGTTGTTATACCAGATTGGGGCATGATGTCACATGATCAATGTTTCCCAGCCATCGAAATCTGCTCTTCTCATCCCTACAGTATTTGGTAGCCACGATCTCCTCCGTCTGTTTCAGCAGCTCATCGGCCGCCTCTAATCGACTCTTCACGAGGGGGGCGGCTCGGAGGAATTAGGCTGTCATGTTTAGACCGCTCTTTGCTAAAGTCTGTCAGTTCCGAGTATTATAAAGAGGGTGCGACTAATCTAACGTATTCCTACTTATCAACGCACTTCTCAAAGTCCAGTCCTAGGACGAACTTCCTCTTCTCATTGGATCCCGACACGACAAGCTTTTCCCATTTATCTTTTAGTCGATGATTATCATCTATGTATCGCTTTTTCCATTCCATAAGAAGCTTCTGCCTCCATTCACGTTTCTCTTGCGGGCCCAAGCCTTCCTTGTAAACGTCCGAAAAAGGGGCTTGGTTGAAAGGATTTGCAACCTGAAGACACCATATGTTGCTTTCACGTCGAAATCGAGAGAGAGTCTCGGCCACCTCCTTAATCACCTCGGAAATCTGTTCGTGCCGCGATAAATACGCATAATAGGCTTTGATAGTTGCATTCGCTTTACGCATGTTGGTATAGCCTTGTTCATGTTTCACTATGAATCTCTTGGTTGCGTTAAACCCAAGCGATATGGACGTGAGCGGTATCTTGACTATGAGGTGATCTGCTATCGCATGGAACAAGATCTGACCAACGTTGCTTGGATGACCTACTGAGTCGGCAGTTGATTTGAGGTCTTTGTAATGATCCTTGATAGGTTCGTAAAATGTGCGTAGATCATCCATCTCGCGGCCACCGTCCCAAAAAAGCTTATGGAGATTGCAGAAATCACGCTCAAGGGTAGCAGTAGTAGCCGTAGCTGTAGAGGTGAATATCCGAATGATTTCGGTAAGGAAGTTGGTGAGTCCTTCACCGGTAGCTTCAACAATTGAATCAACGGCTTTACGAACCCCTTCCATAGACCCCAGTAAGTCGGTACGATTTGTCTCCTCAAGAACCAAGCGGTGGGCGTTATCGGATGAGAGGGCATAAGGGACTTGCTCAAGCAGCTCGAGGGACTTGAAAAGGCTGATGCAGTGCCAGTTCTCGGGATTTGAAACAGGCGATTCCAGAATATCGGAGCCCGGTGGTTCTGATACCTCGGGACTTGGCGGTCTCGAGGTCTCAGCGTTTGGCAGCCGAGCCGGCATCAATATTGAGTCGCTATGTACTGGGGATAACCAGTTCGACGCCGAGAATGACCAGTTCGATAACGATGATGACCAGTTCGATAGCGAGAATATCCGGTCCGGTGCTGAAACTCGCCAATTCGGCGCTCGCGGTGGCCAATTTCTAGCCATGAGAGCTATAGCAATAGCAATAGCAACAGGTAAGAGGAAGCGTGGTCGAACCAACTTGGCGGCTTTCCATGGCTCAGCTGCCTGGATGGGCCTTGGAGCCTCCTCTCTTTCGTTTCCATTGAATTGTGCTTCCCAATCTTCCACCCTGAAGGTGGGTTCAGGCATGTTGGGAATAGAAATTGCTCTATTACGTATATCTTCAGAGCGTTGATTGAGTTTATCTAGGATTAAACTGGCTGAGCATAGAATCTGGAAGATATCTTAGGTCGTGTATGGGCCAAGCGCTGTACCTAATCCAAAATCATACCTACCTAGTACCGATGCGGCTGGGACATGGACTAGTCCGGTTGGGGCTGTCTTGGCGCCAAGGTCATCAACCAGGCAACAGAAGCAAACCATCTCACTTACCACAAATTGATCCTATTCCTAAAGTATGGCAGAGTCATCATGGACAGATCACGTGCCACTCCCCAACATCAACGTGTGTTCTTCATAGTGACCGCTGTCATGGCCGGATTTCTACTGCTGGCATGACAGAGCTTATACCGTCTCTTCCGCCTACAGCATTATTGTCCGGCATACATCAAGGGGAGGATGAGTCGGTGAAGGCATGCCAGACAGTTCGCCTTCAGGACTCGACCTTCTTCAACCGCCACGATTGAGATCCGCCTGCACTTTCTCTCGCCCTGCAGCAGTAGTCCCCAAATCAGCAGTCCGTCTCTTCCCAACCTTCAAGCGCCTCGATGAACTCTTGCGACTCCATCCACACATGGCTGGACAAGACGCAATCATTTGTAGACAGCCTGACAGCGATTCCAATCTCGCCGGAGCACGTCCAAGTCATTGACATGAAACACAGACGAAGTCCCTCACCAGAGTTGGGGCCACCACAACCCAGTCTTACTGTGCCATTCCCCCGAAAGACATTCAAACAGCGAATCCTCTCAATGATGTCCTCGGATCAGACTACCTTGCCTGATCTATATATTGTCCACCCGACCCTGACTTCCAAGTGGCTCACATCTCTTCCTTGGCGAATCCTCACTCCGGCAAGGAATCCGTCCACCAGCGCCTCGTCGTACCAAACTCCCGTCACTCCACCAATCCTTCCTCGCACTCCGCCCAAAACCTGCCGCCCAGCCATGTCCGTGACTATTCGAAGCAGCATCGGATGTCCTTCGATGAGGAAATGCTCGAGAAGCCCGAAATAAAAAGGTTTCGCGATCTCATCAAGAAGGTTGTCCATACCGAACGTCCTTCGGGCCACCAAGCGAAATCCGAGAAAGGATAGCAGACTCGAATATTTCGGATTGTCTTTTACAATGAGGCCACCATCTTGGATCACATCCATCCTCTCCTAGTTGAAGGTGGACGGCAAGTCCTCATCCATGGTCCGCCCACGGAAGAAGCGTCTTCAACGGAGACCAAGGTCTACAACTCCCTTTGGAAAGGTTTCGAGGATTCAGGATTAGACTGGTCCTTGAATCGCGAGCTTACCCGCACATTCCTACCCAATAAATACCACATCATCGGCTACGACGAGCAGATTGCGAAAGCTCCCGCGAAGGAGTGCGGTATGAAGGCTCTAAAACCTAATCGGGCTTATGGGCTCGCAATCAGCGATATACCGCCTCCCGAAACTCAACCAGCCCTCTTAGGAGATGGGACACGATATTTGTTGAACGCGATCCCAGACCTGCAATAACTCTTCCTTCTCATCAAGGGCGTAAGGAGCGCGGATGATTTGAACAAGGCTTTTGACCAGGCCTGCCGGGGCGGCACCGTCGCTGTCTTCATCCAGCGTCTGCTCCTCCAAGCTACAGGGGAGGATCTGATGCAGGAAGGAGCTGACCGCCAGACTCAGATGTACACGGCGACAATTGACACCTACGCCATGTACTCTTAAGTGAACTACGCCCATGTCAAGACAGCCCTGCCGTTAGGTAAGAAGGTCGTGGACTTTTACATGGGATGTATCTATTCCCGTACCTTCCGAGCCGATTTTGCTGAGATCTGCTTACAACGCTTCTGCTACAATATCCTGAACCGGGGTGTTCAATCTCATCGGGCAATACTCGAGTCGCGCTGTTCGAAAATACATCAGGTCGAATGACAGATGATCGAATGCGACGCACAAGAAGCCAGAGCGCAGACTGCCGCTTCTATCGCTGCTGCATCAGGAGCTCAAGAGCAAGCTAGTAGCAACAAGAAGCGCAAGGCTGCGCCCGGATCAGTCAGGCAGGCAAGTGGTTGATGTCTTCTTCAGCAGAATACTTGCAGCGGGAGGTATTGGCCCACAATTGGGTGAACAACAGTTGACATATCTATTTACGAACCGCGATCATAACAGATGCATTACTAATTGAGAATCGGGGATTGCTACTATCAATCTACAGCAAGAGGGGGGCAGCGAGGCAAGACACTCGGAGCCTTGCCGGAAGATTATTTCTCATGAGATACCTATAGCGATTAGACAGATGATTTCCTTAATATTAGCACGGGTTACTGATAATGACGTGCAATCAGAAAAATGCATCAAAAAGACTGTAATAAAACCCCTAACCGACTTTACGACGGTTATTAATCCTTTTGTCCTGTTTCAGCTTCTTTTTTTAACCCGCTACCGAGGAATGATCGCAGGGCCATAATGTGAAAAAGGGAAGCTTATCGGTTTTACTTCATCAGCATCATCTGTAAGAGAGGAGATGCGTATCATTGAATGGAGGAGGGAATAATATGCATTACGGGATCTTGCCTGGAGCTTAAATGGATCTCGTCTCACAGATCTCCCACCATGTAGCCTTCGCCCTGAATTTTTTCACATCATCGGTCTCATATCATGCAATTCGTATCACAGCTACCACATCGTCGGCCTTCAATACACGCACGGGAAAAGGCAATCGCCACGGCGGAGAGGGTAAGGGAGAAGGGGAAATGGGACAACGCATGTATCGGAGTTGAGGAAGAATCGATGGTGGAGTCAAAGGCTATCTCCGGAAAAGGCCGATGAAAAGGAAATCAGGGTCATTCGCGTGCAAGTCTTTCCGGCAGATAATAGATGGAAAAATTCCCTCGTCTCCCCCTCATGCTCACCTTTGGGTTCAGATGCCACCTCTCTCGGCTTTTAAACGCGGTCAAGTCATGTCATCATCGTTGATACTTCTTTGCTACTCGCCTTGTGGATGGTGGTCGGAGTTTGGTATCTGCCATTTGCGTCCATCCCGTTACCCTCGCCTTTTGCGCACATTTGCCTGCAGTGGTAAGTATCGTGAGTTTTGCAATAACTGGCGTCTAATTTTCGTCCTCGCAAGTACTTGATGAGCAAGATGAGATCCCGGTGATGCCACGGGGCGATGGATGCTCCTCGACTATTCTTCCCTCAGATGGGGCGGGCTGTGGTGGTGAAGGGGGAAGGAAGAAGGAGATGTCGAGCCATATGAGGAAAGGGAAGCTGGGGGAAGAAGACGAAATACGGAAGAGGAGAGAGCGCAAGGAGATTACTAAAGACCGAGGGGGAGGAATGAAAAGAAGTCGCTTTGCACCGATTGCTCTAGAGAAGTTGAAGAAGTTGCAGAAGTCGATTGGGAATAAGCTACTTTGGAACTTTTACATTAGCGGGGCGAAATATCCATTAGGACGTCAGCTTTTGATTTTTCTCACGTCGCAGAAGTGCTGTATCACATGCTTTCTTGGTCTGGCATCTTGGCTGACAACGATTCCTTTCCGGGATACCTAGGATGCGCCGCTCTGTAAAGATATCAGTGCTTGAAACTTTCGATACCCACTGGCTCTGCGACGCTTAAACCAAATCGTGTAAAGTGAATGATTATAGCCATACCTTGTCTTGGACAAAATTCCGATGAAAATTCAATGTCATCAGCCTGAATATGTCTCCAAACCCGCCACGGGCAATACGATATTGCCTTCGGGTTCAGGTCATCCCTGGAACAGTAGGATAAGAGTATTCATCGCTTTGTATGGGGATGTTTCGGAAGTCTTAAAAAGGATCAGGAGAATGATCAAGATGATTGACAAGGCGACATAGAGTATCACTCGACCTGTGGAGCGGGACGGCGATTGTGCTTCAGGTTTCGAGGTCTGCGACGTCTGCTGTGAGGAGATCTGTGACCGGGACCTGAGGCTCTGAGGTGATGAATGGGTGTGACTCTTGGACGGAGCTGTCTCAGCCTTGTCTCGCGCGGCAGACGATCCTTTATGTTGAAGGGGACCGCGAAGCTTCGATGTACACGCTTGGTAGAGCTGAAACGGGGCACGGGCTATCCGGACGAGAAGTGATAACCCCAAGACTGCCGCGAGACGACCGTAAATCCGTTGCGCCAAGATGGTCGACAAGAGAAAAGTCTTGATTGCCTCCGATAGGCCAAACCGCTCATCTAGCCCGGAAGAAAAAGCAGTGATGGGCCAGAGCATCCAAGCTCCGAACCAATCCACCCCGGACAAAACAAGGTGCTGCATTAGACCCCAAATTGCCACGGAGACGTTTTTGATCCCGGTCCACGTGCCGAGGTGTCTACCAATGGGACTGTCCTTTGATGCGCACAAGCAAGTGATAACGACGAATGCTAGCATTACGGCCAATGGATTGACAACCCATCGATAAAAGTATAGGATCTTCTCTTCACGCTTTAGATACAGCTTAAGCTTAGCCATGATGCTGGAAGAGAAGGTGGGAGAACTGGTGCTAATGACTACCACTGTGGAAGTAGCGGAATGGGCGGTTTCGATCGAAGCGGAGCCTTCTATGATAGGATTTGTAAGGTGTGACAATGGAAGAATGATCGAATTGGTGGAGAGAAAGCTACACGCAATGTTCGACGAGCGATTTGTGGAAGATACTAGTAACCTTGTTGCGGCTATACCTATTGCGGCTACACCGCACTGGCAGAGCTTGAATGAACCAGGTAAGGCTGAATGGCCCCCTTAGCCTTATACTAGCTTACCAGCTCGTACCAGCTCATTTGGCTCAGAGCTGGGTCGACACTTTTGCTGATGTAGTAGATCGCTTTCAGGTATTATCTACAGATATCCACCATTCCCGAGAATGAATTGCGCGATTGTAGCGTTCATTCTTGCCTTCTGACGGGTTTCTGCGGCCTTCCGTTCCACAATCCACGATCTCGGCTTGTCACCGAAAGCATCCCCATCGATTTCGGCGCTTCGACATCCCACCGTATGAAGAAGACAAAATGGATTCAGCTCCGACGGTTGGTCCTTATCGCTCTCGCAATGTTTTGGAAAATCTGCTATGAACCGGGATTTCCAAGCTTCGCGATCGATTTCCGGCTTCTTGAGCAGCTGATCCCGAGCGGCCACCACACGGGGAGACGTAAGCCCCCACCGAAGCGCCATATCGATGCTCTTCCGGTGAGCCTTGAGATAAGCAAGCATGTCCCTACACAGACTATCTTGATGCTTGACCGTTTCTTTAAAATTTACCAAGTCTGTATACATCCCCTCGGCTACTTGAATTGCCGTAGCCAAATTCCGATCGACACCCGGTTCTGTAGAGTAATGTGGGAACCATCCCGCTTGGTTCTCATTGAGACTTTTGATGACAGTTCTGACGGTATCTTGCGCCTTTGAAAGGGATCGGATGAGAGATTGCACTTGGCTGTCCGTAGTAGGCGAGCTCGAAATGATGCTTTCCAAAGACAAGATAGCTTCATCGACGAAGGTTTTTGCCTTGGACTGAATCTGAGCCTCGAGGCGTCTGGTTTGGGTTTTGGGCTCGGGGAGCCACGTTACCAGGACCATCCGGTTCCATTCTTGTACGACTGTGATGAACGGAAAGCTCCAATACCAAGTGTCTTTATGGTCCACTATGGCAGCGTCTGCATAGGTCCTCATAAGGCTAGAAAGCCCCATGTTGATATTATCTTTCTCACTGCAGAATGTATAGATGTAATCCGACGATTCGTCGGCGGTATTGGCTGCGTCCGAAGTGACCGATTCTTGTTAAGAAGTGTGGGTCAGCTTCTCGTTAGATTCACTGGAGCAATGAAAGGGGGGTTGGTATACCTATATCCTTTAGAAGCCCCCGCACACCAGGGTCATCGGAGCGCAGACGGGCTAGCTTCGAGCCTCCATGCTCCAGCCTTGCTTGCCAGTCTCTGATTGTCATCGGAGCGGTGAGGAAGGCTTCGAGGGATGGATGAAGGGTAAGGTAGTCCCCTCGCGCCTGCTGCTGATCCCACCGGTCCCTGACCCAACCCAGCGTCGGCACATCGAGCTCGGACCAACAGCGGGCTCCTAGCCAAGGCCGGGTGCGGCTCCATTGGCAGGGCCCGTTATCGAAGGACCAAATGAGGGCGAGGAAGATTAGTGGCGCAATAAAAACAGCCGCCCCGAACGGCCAAATGAAGAGACCCACTGCATGCCAATAGACAGCCTGATAGTCCTCGCGTGTTCTATCCCAACGACGGCCGAGGCGTACGACTCGTTTGAAGAGCAGGAATTGCAAAACGGTGAACACGGTGTCCCGGAGCGAACGGCAGCACGCTTTGATACGATCGAATACCATTGTGTCTTCTTAAGGCGTGGAATCTTCTCTGGAGCGGCAGTCAGCAATATGGCTCTTTGTATGCATATATACGGCTGGAAAAAATAGTCGGAGCGTCGTGAAGGGTCAAATGGAGGGAGATTGGAACAGTCTAGGGCGGACCTTCCGCATGGGGGACTTACTCGACTTCAAGTGTGATTGGGTCAGTGGTCTAGTAAATGTTCTGGTTGGTTGGTGAAATGTGGTCAGGTCAGTGGTCTAGCAATTGTTCTGGTGGTTGGTTCGGTGTTTGATCTGTTGGTTGGTTACAAGACAGCTTGTACTTCCAGAAGCAAGATGTCTTGGTGCGCCGCAGCAGAATTATTCGACTGTAGTGTTTTGAGGAGGCGGCGGTCGTTGAAGGCAAGGGATTCTTTTCACCTGTAGTGCTCTACTGATGGTGTTTTTGATCCGTGCAATGGATTCACCGCGGACTGGTGGCTTAATCGCGAATGCGAGAGATTGGAATTAGGCCCGTGCTGAGTTCACTAAAATGATAAAAAAACAGTGCTATCCGTGTTCCTAAGGACCCAGGAACTATATCAAAATTCACTGAGTCCATAGCGCTTGCTGACAGTGGGGGCCAAATTGCACTAATCCTCACTTAGGTACGGGTGCCGATATCGGACTCGAGCGATCCGTGTAGCCGATCACATTACAACCAAAGCAATCAAGTCCTCGAGACCTAAGAGCTACAGCACAGCCAAGTCGATCTTACACGGAACAATACCAAAGGGACACTGTTACGAGCACACCGGCAACCAGAATCTAGTTCCTCTCTTTCTCAGCACCCGCACCAACACTTTGTTTGCACCATCGAGGCTCCTTACGAAACGGAGGAGCAGAGCAGTGTAGGAGTCAAGCAGTGAAGGGAAGACCGCTGCAGGGTTGAACACTTACGCAGGTCAGGCAGTCTCGACCTCACAAACTTGCTCCACTGTTTCTAGGTATACCACCCGTGTTCTAGCACTTGGTCTCAGAACAAGTCATCGAATCAGTCTAATACAAAACAGAAACGCCATGAAAGAAACATCATTCACCCCTAAAACGAGGTTGACGTGCAACTTTAAGCCGATCCCAAGAAATCTCTTCCGCGCAGTTCACCGTTTCTTTTGGCCGCTACTCCTCGGAATTCTAGCCCCTCAGTTCTCGATTATTGTTATCCGCTTCTTTAGGAATCCCTGGAGCTATGATCGCCCTCCGGAAAAGGAGTGGAAACCTTGGGAGACGCAAGAAGATATTAACAAATGGGCTTATCCGGTCTTGTACATTCTTCGTCTCGTGATCTGGGGATGGATCTCTTATTCTTAGTGGGTACTCACTTTCTTGGGATGAGCAGACGTTGATACTTATAGCGTCTTGGACATTTCATTCCAGCCTGAGGTGTATCCACCGCCAAGTAGCCTACGAGAGACTCCGCCAAGTGGCCCACCAGAGACTCCGCCAAGTGGCCTACCAGAAACCCCAGAAACGAGACAAATCGCGGCCACTCCGGAACAATATCCGCTCGATGGGAGTGCGGTAAACTCTCAGGAGGAAGCGCCAGCTCCAAAGGTCGAGGACGCCCAACAGGACCTTTTCAGAACCCCAAGAGCAGGTCAAACGGTTGCAACGACTCTGAACCAGCGTTCACTTGACATCAGAACCCTAATGTTAGGTGAAGGAGCCGTTACTACAAAACAACGACCGCTTGGTAGCAAAGCGAAAAATGAGTCCCAAACTCCAAAACCGAGTCGAAGAACTATACCAACTTCGACGCCAAATCTATCTAATATAGATGATGGAGAGGGGTACAACGGTTATACTACTGGGGCTCTAGATTCATCAGAGCGTAACCTAAATCGGTCGCGAGGAATTTCTCGCCGCGATCAGATCAAGTCAAAGCTATACCGGTCCAAACCTTTACCAAAGAATAATTATTCCCAGGGTATATATTCTAACCAGGTAAATAATTACAATTCAATTTCTACAATCAAGTTGGATTCTAATAGAAATAGAATGATTTTTCTCCATCCGATCATATTTCTCTAGCCGATAGTTCCAGTCCGGGTAATAATTTCCGTCAGCGTATTCCATCTTCTCCAGGTAATCCTTCCGGTCTGGATACTAGGCCTTTCCCAGACAATCGTCCGCTGGGTAATCTCTCGCCATTTAATAAAAACGAGGATATCGATATCTCTCGCAAAGAAATAGGAGAAGCGTCGTTCTCAATTCAAAGTCCGCCTGGTAATATTGCCCCCTTCCTACAATCAAGGCGCTCGTACGGTAAGAGGGGAAACCCCTTTCACGCACGTCAAGATGGTGAAACACGCTCTCAAAAGAGGATCCCATTCAAAAAAGAAGCGGTAGCTGTAGCAAAGGAGGCAATATCGGAAGAAGAAACGGCGGGGCTAGAGACAAAGAAAGAGACGGTTGAGAACAAAGAAGAAATACTGAAAGAACAGGAAAAGACGGTAGGAGAAAAGGAAAATCCGCTAAAGCAACAGGAGAAGACATTAGAAGAGAAAAGTTCAACGGCGGAACGAGAAGAAGCGACGCTGAAAGACAAGAAAGCGGTACCAGAAGTCAACGAACCCACGCCAGCGAAAGAAGAAACGATACCAGGAGTCAAGGATTCTCCGCCGGCAAAAGAGAGAGCGATACAAGAAGTCAAAGCGGCAACGCCGCCGGAAAAAGCTGCGTCCTCCAATATCCCCGTTGGATCAAGATCATGCAAGGATCGTTTCTTCCACTCCCGGGAATTTAGGCAGACCGCGCTCAAGAAAGATAGGGACTATGTTCTAGAGGTTGCATTGTCTTGGGGGGAATCCTATACAGAAGAGGATTTTAAAAAACTCATCCGCTACAACGCCAAGATCGACGATGACGCCCTACAAAGACTAAATTCAAAAACGATCAACGAAAAGACTTTAGAAGCAGAGCATCACGTTTGGCTGCGATCGAATCTACGGCCTCATGCAGAACGAATCTTTCCTGGGAAGAAAGCGAGACCCCTTAATATCTTGAGGCTTTGGGTCAATATCAATCGGCATCGAAGAGGGGAGGTGCCGTTTTGGCCTCCGGGCTATACACCTGTACACAGCGAGGAACAAGCGAGAGGTGCGGATTTGGATTCAATGACAACGGATGCCGATGGGACCACTTACGACTCAACATCAGACAGCGGGACGCTGGATGAAGAGTCGGACGACGAAAAAAGGGGTGGAGAGGAATGAAATCCTTGGCGGCGTGTTTGCCCATGAGTGGCCAGCTACCAACGTCCAGGGAAACCGGAGAAAACGGCTAGATGGCGTACAATCTGAAGTAGCAACGAGTATACCAGCCAGAATTCATCGGTTCATTTACAGTTTTTCATTCTAATTTCCTTTCCTTGATCCTGTTTATAAATCGCGCTGGAAACGTGCTGTTACGAATCCGCCATGGGGCGCCATAGCCTTGGTATTCTTATATTTTTGACACCAAACCCTATAGAGATTTAGCAACCATCCAGTTTACTACTACTACTTCCATATATAACGTAGTCATTTATTACCAATGGTAGTATTTGGTGTGCAGATCTAGCTTGTATCAATATATATGATGCAAGGCCTGCAATCTCGCCCCAAATAGTTGGACTATTTTCGACGATCCTTTCAAGCAACACCGCACTGGATCTCCTTATACCCTTTCGTTCTCGAATTGCAATCAAAATCAGGTTCGAGAATCAGGACAAGAATACTAAGGCAAGCCTTTTGCAAAAGTAAACCTGAAAATAAAATTATTTTAGCTAATATTTAACTCTAATTAATTTAAAAATAAATAAAGTAATTATAAAAATCAACCAAATTCTACTCCTCTTTATTTTTACCTGCTCGTGTTCTAGGGCATGTGTGGGATAAGGGATAGCCTCAAGATAGCGAGTAATCTGAATGTAGGACTATCGGTGATGGTGCACTCGTTTATACCTGCCCAGATTTTCGGAGTTTCGCCGCAACTTGCCCCTTTCAGAAAGCCCTTACCATGAAATACTACGCAATGGGTACTTTTCAACGAGACTTTCACATTCATTTAAATCATCCTTTATCTCACCCTTTCAGTCGACGTTTATGGCGAATATAAGATCAGCCATTTATCAAAAGTCCGACTTCTCTAGCGCTCAAAATACTGCTTGAAGATGGCTTACTAATTTAAACCCTAAAGTATGTTTTGGCAGAGGGTACGACAGAAGATCATGCGGTGGCCACCGTCATCTTTCGGAGGATTCTCGATCGCGGGTGGTATGGCTTCCAATCTCATTGTTTCATCGGGGCCAATGACGATAAAATATCTATTCAGTCTCTGTTCCGATCGCGTGTCAAGCCGCCGAACCATGATATATTATCCAAATGAACCTCAACTTGATATCGACCACTCCATACTCAATGTGTTTCTCGGCCCAAGTGACCTGGGAGCGCCATTGTAATAAATCACAAATAAAAAAAGGCGGGAGTTCGCTTTGGGAAGGACTGAATTTAGTCCGAATCACCGCCTTAACCAAGATCCTATATACGCCTCAGCAATAGCGAGGATTCAGGTAAGGAGGTCAATTTACCGTCAATAAGGGGCCTTGGAGCTTGACCGCTGTGCCGCCAGCAGTACCAGGCTGCCATACCGGGCTCTGTAACAATCTTCGAATATCTACATGGCCCGTCAGGCTTTTGGCCGGCGCAGCGGATCTTGGTACCTGTGGCCATCCCCATCGCGTGACCTTCTCTTGCAGTAATGGGCTTCTCTTCGACAACCTCTTCCTCTTCGGAAAGTTCTTCTTCTTCGGTGAGTTCTTCTCCTTCGGTAACCTCTTCCACTTCGGCAAGCTCTTCCTCCTCGACAAGTTCTTCCTCTTCAGCGGGCTCTCCATCCACAGCAGGCTTCTCCTCGCCCTGAAGCCATTAAATCAAGTCTCCAGACAAGAGCCAAATTGCCCCGTATAGCCGTCCGCAGGGCACGTCGACTGCCATCCAAAGGTAAGGCCGGATCTGAAAATAGATAAAGGATAATACATCCCGTATAGTCCGTATCACGAGCCCCGCCAGATTAAGTATCCCAATCCCGATCCAAGCAGCGGGAAGAAGTACCGAAGCCCCGACCGAGAAGATTACAACCAGGGAAATCCAGTAGAGCCAGTACATGATTTGAGGGTCAGAGAGCTCTGGTAATAGTAGTAACTCTGCACTAGAATAATTTTGGTTGAAATATCGACGAAGCAGTCTTATGCCGGAGGAACTAATAGTTGAAAAAAAGCTTTGGGAGAGAGCAAGTTACTACGTCACATACAATAACCTTTCTTCTGGAACAAAGCATTCTGTAGAAGTTATATACGTAAAAGATATTTTTTGGCGGAAGCAACGGCTAATAAGAAAGACCAACCGGTTGTCAGAATAGACCACCATAATCGTTACAAAGCAATCCTATCATTGCCGTGCATCATCTTGAATGTCAAAGAAATTCTGTTGATATCCAATTGGTCTCTTTGCTTGATTGCTACAATAGATGCCTACCACAGAGCGCTCTGTGATGTAATCCATGCTAAAATTTCAGTGACCATCTATTCTTGACATTCCGTGCATCAAGCTGGTCTCGCGACTCGGTGGAATTCTTCTTGGTTAGTCCGTGATACAGGAGGTTTTAATTCGATATCGCTCTTCAATCCGGCCATCAGATTTTCAGCTACGGCATTTGTCACTCCTTTGGCTGAAATCTGAAGGGCGACATGTGTCGCTCCTCAGATTGCCACCATAATCTGAACAGCCGCATGTGTCGCTCCTCAGATTGCCACTGGATTCTCAACAGCATCATGCGTCGCACTTCAATCTTGGTAGAATCTAATACTATTGGAGGATGTCCAGCTTCAGATGGCCGGATATGGTAGACTCCGTGGTCCTTCCGCGGTGGTCTCGCGGGGCCGGAGAAAAGCTGTAATATCGCCTTCCTCTAAATTTGGCGGTAGTAAGTGTCAAAACGGTCTGCTTCTTCGTCGTCCGCAATGATCAAGTGGAGGGTGCTAAGGAATGAATTCTCTAGGGCCTGGAGCTTTAGTGCGGGAATTGTAATCTGGTCTTGCGGGCAAAGGATGTTGATTTCTTTCCCTAAGACTTCCACATCCGAGTGGAATTGGGAGAAACGTTGTAAGAGGAGAGTTATATTTTGACCAGTCGCCCCGAGGTCGACATCGATAGTAGCATGGATACCACGCCAGTCATCATTCTTTTCGTGTAGCTGTACCTGACTCTCGCCGTAACTCCACTGAGGCAAATGCCAGAGAGACCGAAGTTCTGGAGTGTAGACATCCTCCTTCTCCATCCTTCTTATCTGATCGCTCGACTTTTCGGACTCGTTCGCAAGGTATGTTCGCATTTTACCGTTAGAGTCTCGGGCGGCAAGAAGGGCTTGTTGAAGCTGTGAATAGTGTGCTTGGGTAGAGTCGAGGGTCGGAAGCATTTTCCGCAGCTGGAAACATTGACCTGGCTGCATGAATAGAGCGTCCTTGGCGGATGGCGATAATGTAGTGTGGATATGAGACTGTAGTAGGGCAGTGTATGATTCGGCTCTGGACAATGCGACGTCATACTCCCCGCGTAAATCGAGGGCCCGTGAGAGGGCTGAATGGTCCCTTTGACGGAGAAGGACAATTATCCGGCTATTGTGTGATTTGGCATCCGACAAGATCTGCTTCGTCGTAAGAAGAGGCTGTAAGTGATACGAAGGCCGAGGACGGGGAGTGGATAAGAAGACAAAGACCGCTATGGAAACCAGAGCGATGATAATAAGGCAAGTGTATGAACAGCAGCAATTACCGAAAGATGGCTGAGATTGGGGCGGCCTGGGCGGGTTGGAGCCTAGCTGCGGTTGTGGTCGGATGTGTTGTGGCCGTGGCAGCTGGGAATCTGGTTGCGATCGCGGTCCGGAATCTGTCGGTGGTAGCATTCGGGAGTTCGTTGGCACTGGTATTGGGGGATTAGATGGCTCTACAAAGGAAGTGTTTGATGGCGATAGTCTTGCTAGTGCTGGTCCGAGATCTGGCCATAGGATGTCAGGGCTGGTCCGAGGTGAATTGACAGAGTCGTCAGGGTTGGCAGTGTTCCTTGGCTGGACGGTTCTACTGCGATGTAGACTGGCGGAAGGCGGGGTTGGGAGATTCGCGGTTCCTCCTGGCTGGACATTTCTACCGCCGTGTTGCGATCGATCTACCTTGAGACTGTCAGCTCTTCTGCCTGTTGATTGATGCGAAGGTTACCTCTGGTGGATAGCCATTGCGCATCCGGGGACATTGATGCTCATCATCGTCGGGCTGGCTCCAATCCATAGTCGGTGGTGGAAGAACCATCGTTCCAGGAGTCTGTGGTTCGAGAGCAGTGGGATGTTGCGTATTGTCAGATCAGCAAAGCCTGAGTATTCTACAAAAAGGTTGTCAGCAAAAGAAGCTGGGATCTGGGAAAGAGCTGAAAACTATGGATAGAGGATGATTTTCTTCTCTAACATGGAAGAGACAAAGACAGGACTGAGACGGCGGCTGCTTGCACATCTACCCGAGACATGCCACCGCCACACAGGTCCAGGCCCCGGAGAGCGGTGTCTCTTTGCAATACATGACGGGATACCCCTGGGTAGCATCTGCATCTAGTCATTTGGATGTTATGCGCTCACTGGCAAACAATATAGAACGTGAGGTGTCAAGTATGGTCGTGCTAAAAGTGCGCTTGGCTGCAGCCTAATTTTGGAGTGTCACGGGAAGGACAAAACCCAAGATATCCGATCAGTCAAAGGAACCAACCGTTGAACCTCAATCATCGAGCAAACCAGTAGGGGCAGAGGCAGAGAAACAAACGGCTCCTTTCCCTAGCGTGCCACTGGCCGCCCTGACTAGCTGTCTTCAATCCCATGTCCTACAACATACCGGCTGCTCCTTTGATCGGGAGATACCAATGAACCAAGACCTTTTACTTACTCCAACCGGCCCGTTTGCTGTATGTCGATAGCCGGGCGTGAGGGGGTCTCAATGTATCGACCATCTTGCCAAGTCTATAACCCGGCATCCTTGCGCTCATTGATTTCCCCCTATATCAAGGATCCAATCACCGAATATCCTTATCTCGGCATAAGTACTCTGCAAACCGGCCAAACAAGTAAAGACTCTCATCGGCTTCCTGATCCATTTCAAAATCAACAGTCCACACTACCTTCCCTGCCTCACTCCGCCAATCCTCAATCTTGTCCAAATGACGGCTATTCCGCAGATGTTACTCCAGAACGCAGCAGCCATTCAATACGCTCTTCTAAACAGCGTGACATCTGTTCAGCGTACTCTCTTCCACAGTATTGTAGTCTTCCAGGCCAGACTTTTTCTTGCTATCGATCGAGCTTTCGGAGCTGGGGGCACCACCGCAGACGCAGTCTTGATGGTAATGGAAGGTTGGCGGTGGTACGCCTGGTTCGCTCTACGCAAAAACGTCCACGCTGTACAAGCGAATTGGGAAGGAAACCTCGGGCACCTCCGCGCCATTCTCGACGAGAAAGTCCACTCGTTTGGCCTTTCGTTATATCGAGGATACATGGGGAAGGCATGCTATGCACTCCATCGAGGCTATTTGGTTGTCCGGCAGAAGCACGCGATTTTGTTTCATTGTCTCCGGCTCCTGCAGACTGCCCTTGCCGCAATTTTCCAACTGGACGAGGATGTGGCTTCTATCGTTGTCTGGATCGTTTACACCATTATCATGCTGGCGATCCTTCATTGTTTACGCCGCCTGGTCACAGGGATATACCATTTATCGCGTACACTTGCTCGCGTTGTGTATCTGCCGATTAGGATCCTTCGCCTTTTCCTCCCCGCGTAGGGATGCTGACCGGCTGCTCCGGACTGTACTAGATACTTGCCGTCTCTGACAGGTCATGCACTGGGGGCTTGGGAAGATTTGGCGGACCATGATCTGTGTTCTCAGGAGAGTGATTTGGAAGGTATACGTACAGGATCTTATGACATGGCTTTGCTGCAATGATGATATTTTTTTGAATGTGCAAGGCGACTGGTGCCTAGGTGACGATAGACTTGTGATTATCAACGAGAGATTGTGTCCTCTTTTGCGCTAGATGTATTGAGAATATTGATTGTGTATTGCTAAATCAATGAACATGGTTATTGGTTGCTAGACTCTATAGAAATTTCGCGGAATTCAGTGACTGGATCCTACGGAGTTGCGAACATCAGTGACCGTGGGCGGTAATAGATGGATGTCCATTCACGTATACTTATGCACTGATATACTATCTAAACAGCCTCTTTCCTTGTCGAAGACCAGGTTCAACTATCCTTGGACATAGATTCAGAAAATTTGCTTCCACCTTCGGATCGTCGTCCTTTCGCAACTCCTTTCGCTTGGTAATCTGAACTATCGCTATCTACATACGGTCCGATCCTTTCCCCTCGGGTGAAATTGCATTTCCCTTTGTCCTCGATCTTTGCCCGGCTTTGTACAATCGGGGCGAAGCGTTCTTTTTCGCCTGGGTGATGGAAGCCTCCCCTTGGCTCGCCGCGGCTGACCCGGCGGCATCCTTCTTCACTGCATTATTGGAGAGATTGACTTCCTGCGACGCGGCCGGCCCGGAGGCATCATTCTTCACTACAATGTCGGAAAGATCGACTTGCTGTGATCCAGAATCAGGGGAATCCTCCTCCTTCTCCTCAGGTAGACTGTCTGGATACTCTGACTCGGCGTGGTAAGACCGGGTAGGATCTCCCTTCGCGGAGAAGGCTTGTGATAGCTAACGCCGTGAGCAGACACAAAGGTAAGGAGTAATCAACTTACTCACATCTTTCACGTACTTGAGAGTCGTTAGCGTTGCGCCCTCATCCTTCACGAGTGGGCTTAGATGGGCTAGGTATACCACTGCCGTCTCGGGAGCAAGGAAAGGTTTTAGAAGATTTAGAAGCTGCACCGTGTTACTGATAGTAGACCATTGAAAATCCAGTTACATTACTTTGTCATGCTTTGCTATCGTTTCTAGTTTCTTCTTCTTCGCTCGATTGACGAGAGCGCTTCGGAGATTCAATCGGCTACTGTTAATGAATTTGGTTTCTGGCTGTTGATCATTACTGCTCATATCTGGTGTCTCGCTCCCTGCTAGATCAATAAAACAGATTTCGTATTCGCTTTCTCGTGGATAATAAGGACTATGAGAGCGAAATCGGAGCATGTAGATGAAATGTCCACGAGAGGAACTTGTGGGGTTTTCATGAGTCGGGCGGCTTGATCGAAGTGCCCACGCTTGCTGTAATAAGGCAACGGCGTGGCCTCGATCGTTGATAGGATGCTGGATCAGACGTTGAACCTTTGTTCCCTTATCGGCAAGATCTTTAGTACCATCGATACTATGCTCTGCGATGCTGCAATGAACATCGGTCTTTGAGACTACCGAAAATCGATGAGAGCTAAGGGTATCGAAATGGGATTCAATGGCCGATTGGATGATAGCGTGCGGACCTTGGAACATGGTATAGGATTTACCCGTATTGCTTTGTCCGTCCGCTATAATGCATATCTTTCGCGACGATTTTTGAGAGCTATCCATGAAGAGATGTTTCAAAACTTTGTTTAGCCGGGCATTACCATAACGTGTATTAAAACGAACATAATAGTTGACCGCAGTATTGATATCGTATCCGGATGCTTGACTGAGCCGAACATAAGGGGAAGGATACGTGAAGCATTTTAGTTTCAGCGACGTTGGCTCCAGTTCTTCAAGGGCCCTACCCCGAATTCGTACAACAATGTAGGTATTTCCTTGAAACTGGGCGACGGATCTGTAGTTGATGTCAACCAGTTCATCTTCATCGAGTTCGAAGGGATCTACAAAAGGTGACGGCGTGCATTGCTGTTCAGCACGTGATACTTCTACCTCATCACGGACAATATTCTCGGCAGAATCGTGAACTTCTTCCGGTAAGCCTGCATCTGGAGCGGCGTCCTTTACATCTTCCCCAGACTCCGCACTGGCGCTTTGTTTGACCGTATACTCTGATTGGGAAGAGAGATTTGTTGCGTTGGTATCAACTGGTGTTGCGGTGCCGACTTGAGATACAGCTACCGGAAGCCATCTCAGGCAATGCCAAGGGCTGAAGAGGAAACAGCAGTCGTAATGCTCGCTTATAGCTTGACGCATTGTCACTATCGGCTTATCGGTGACCGGCGCTTGGTGAAAGCTGCACGGGCTGGCGTTAGCCAGCTTTCTTTACTTGAATCAAAGAGCAGATTGAATGGAAGATTCTGCAGGGATGGACAATGATATCTATATAAGGAACAAAATTGGTTGCCATCTAAGTTATTATAACGAGACTAACCATTTAATACCGGAGCAGACAGGATATATAAATCCTACAACGTAAACCCAAAGGATTTCTGTCCGTAGTAGCCAGTATTCCCAGTAGACTCGACTCTTGAATGATAAAAACTGCCTTAAGATGCATGCTCTGATAAATTGGTCAATCACCACAAGTATGAGACACCAAGATAAAATGCTCATGATGACGAAAACCACGATCCGAAGCCCCAGTACCGCCCAAAGGGGCCATGCTTGCATATTCAGCAGTGTAGAAAGGGTACGCCGAAGCCATTTGGCCGACTGGATATAACCTTTCAGCAGTGACTTTGTGGAAAGGACTGGCCGCTGACTTACTTTACTTGTGGTTTGAGAACTCTCCATAAAGTCAGATTCTTTAAACTTCTGACCAAAGTCGTCAATAGCAAGTCGATCGTACGTAGCTATCCAAAAAATTCTCCCGGGGGCGCAGATAGAAGGTACGGTCCAGGAGGAGTTGTGCAGGTATGGGGGAGAACCAACCAGTGGCAAAATGTTTGCTCCAAGCAAACAAAATCCGAGAAGAAAGAACATTCGAAACACCGACACCAATACCACGCCACAAAGATTCAAACACTGTTAGCCAACACAAACACGGTGATTCCACCAGTCCATAAGCCAGAACAAGCCACTGTTGCACCCTGGACCTAAACTGTCTTTGGGATATGTCTCACCGACACGTTCGAGCGCGGCTCTTCCTTTGTCCACTATCAACGAGAGACTCCTGACAGCCAGAACAGAGGGTGAGACCCTGATCAGTCCCGTGTTTCGTCCCTTTCACAGCGAATATATCTCCGTCTCATACCGCGTGTGTTGACCTACCGTTTCTCCGCAACGTCTAGCAGGACCAGCGAAACATCAGTGTTCCATGCACACTCCCAGGAGACGGTAATGATACCAGTGAACCCTCGTAGGTACCAAGCGTGGTGCCCAAACTTGACCCTCAGTCTTCATTGTTTCACGCCACAAGACCAATCTGCCCAAGCACTATGGACATAATAGCGACGCAGCTCCTGGTCCCAGTTGTGCAAGCCAATCTCACTCTCTACTGCCTTCCAAGTCGTCCATCGTCACTGCGGATCACCATTACCCACCGCACAGCTTACTTGAACGATTCCCGTACACCCAACCGGCCGAGCGATATGGATCTCCACGAGAGCCACACGAAGCTAGCCGCGTTCTTAGGAGATCGAGCGGTGAGTCTCCTCGTCCACGTCTGAAGACGCCACAAGCTAACGATACTATACCCTGGCAGTGTATCGATGCCCTTCTTACCACCTCCTTCAATCCCTTAAGCCCGTCACAGACCGACACCTTATCCAAGCTTGTCCAGCATCTTGAGAGCCTCTTCGAATCAGATCACGAGGACGGTACGGAGGATGAGAGCCCCGTGCAGCCTAAGAGCCGGAAACGGCGCAACAGCGGTTCTAGCAGCAAGGATGCGCCGGAAAAGAAGAAGTCGGCCGTAAAGGCTCACCCCTTTGCCCGCTTCATACGACTCAAGAGCGTGATGATGGCGCCGGGGATCCTACGACACCTGGAGATGCATCGGTTCAGACCGGAGCCCTTTCTCCACGATGATAGGTTATTGAGACATCGACGGCTGGACTTCTCGAGCGATCAAAACCGCAGCGAAGCCTTCTGGGCCACGTATCGCTGGGCCACCGCCCTTATCAAGCGGCGAGCTGAAGACCATCTCCGTTGGTGTTTCACCATGATATTGTACTACGACTTGACCCAGATTATCCGACCCCGATCATCCGGCAAGGTAGGACCTCTGATGCTGGCGCAGATGGAGGAATACCTGGGCCCTATGCAGGAGCAAGTTGGGATTCCGACGACCACGATCCTCAAGCGTGTGAACCAATGGGCTCGGTATGGAAAAAAGCTGTGTCTTCTATGCGCCGAGTTTGGACCCGGCTGTCTCTTCTATCTTGCCGACAATACTCTCTTTTCGGAAGACTTGTGGGGAATTATCCCGTGTGACTGCTTGGGATCGAATGCTGACCTTGATGGTAGCCTCGAACACCGTTTCCGCACCTCGGGCCCCTACCGGAACGACGCATTCGACCATCTTCATCACCTAGGACTGAAGGAAAAGGCAGATAACTCCGGCGCCAATGACCTTGGTCGCAACATCCGCCACTATCTTATTAATCCCTTTCAGAGCGGGGAAGCGATGGGCAATGATGATTTACGGATTGACCGACGACACGTTCACGAGCCACGTCACGGTGATGAGGATGATCATCCCCAGGACGAGACTGACCCGGTAGATATGGTTGGATGAGGAGAGCGACGAATCGGACGGAGGCCATGCGCGAGTCACGACGTGTCATTCGTAAGGTCAAATTGGAATTAGGGGCGTTCAAGAATTCACGCGAAGTGAAAGATTGAATGTAAGTTAGGAAGGTAAGAGCAAGTTTAGATCGAAAAGGTTCCTAAACGAGTAGAGTAATATTATTTCGATCTCTATATTGATTTATACATAAGGGGGCATCAAATCGATCTCGGTTTCGCGGAGTTTGTTGTTATCCATGCGTCGTTCCAGTCTTCCTGCCCACCCTATCTCGTTGCACCTAACACGGACCTCGTCGATCTCCCAAGTATATTACCGCTCTATAATCGCGGAATATACACAGGTAATCGATTACTGAATCAGGTGTATTATAGTGAAGTCTGGGGAAAGGATACAGATAACAGCGGCCTTGGATCATAGAGCCGCTATCCCATCCCTGGTCATGGCATTAAAAAGCTTGGCGCTCTATTCTACCACCCCTCTATAGCGCGTCGCGATTTAGATAGCAAAAATATTCTCTAAACGCTTTTACACTACTATTACTACTGTATATATTTATTTGTAATACCTAAATATATTAGTAATAATATTAATTATATTTCTATCGAGAAACCTATTAAAAAATCTAAAAAGCTTCCGCCGGCGCTATAAAGGTTGTTTATATATAAATCTATACGAATTTATAATATATTTATATATAGTAAAAACCTTTTATTAATATATATTAATAAAAATAATCTATATAAAATTTTTACGCTTTTTTTTATTAATAAAATTCTATTTATACTAGTAAATAATACTGAATTTTATATAAAAAATAATCTAGATTTTTTAATAATATACGGTCGTTTATAAAAATCTATTATTTTTTCCGAATTATAAATTTATATCGCTATTTATATTTATATAAATTTATATAATAAAATTATATTTAAAAATTTCTAAAATATAAATAAAAAAAAAAATTTTTATATATAGCTATAATAAATTATATAAATAAAACGCGCTAGTAATAAATTAGTCGCTATTTTTATATATTTTTTTTATTTATTTATAATATAAAAAAAGTTCTATTAAATAAATTTCTAATTATTAAATAATAAACTTTAAATTTTATTTAAAAAATACCAGCGAAGAAATATTTATTTAATTATTAATAAAATTATTTAATAGTTTATAAATCGAATAAAAAAAAATATTTCTAATAAATTTTAACCGAAAGGTTTTAAAATATAAAAACTAATAAATAAAAAGTATATACTAGATTAACTTTATTATATAAAAAATAATAACGCAAATAATAATTTTTTTAATCTAGATTAATTTTAGATTAATAATAAATAAATAGAATTTTTTAAAATTTAAACGGTTATTTTAAATTTAATTAGCTAGAAGAATATAAATAAAAAAAATATATATATTATTTAACTAGATAATTTTTTTATATCGGTCCACCTATTTATTATACAAAAAAAATTTTTTAAATATTATCGATATAATATATATTTAAAAAACTATTTGAAAAAAAATAAAAAAATAAATTAGTATTAAATTTTAATACGTATATAAAAAATCTAATAAAAATTTTTATTATTTATTAACGAAATTGAAATTTAAATATAATATATAATTAAAATAAAATAAATTATATAATTTATTTTTAAAAAATAAAAAAGTATTTAAATTTATATAAAGAATTAAAAATACTATATTAATTATAACTATTATATATTTTAATATAAAAAAGATAAATTATTTTCGATATTATCTAGCTATAATAGCTAGAAATACGTGTATATCTAAAAGAATATTCGGAAAAAATATAATTAAATTATTTACTATTCTTTAATTTATTAATTTTTATATTTATTTTATAAACGGTATAAATATTATAAACTAAATATATTTTTATTATTTTATTTAATAAATTTATATAAATAATTAAAAATTACTCTAGTATTTTTTATTAAATATCGCTATTATTAATATTTATAAAATTATTTATTATTCGCTAAAACGCTTTTATAATAAACTATAGAATTATTATATATATAAAAACTTTAGAAAAAGTTTCGCTAGAAGTTTATTCGCTAATTTAATATATTTAAACTAGAAAAAATCGTTTATATATAAATTAAAGCAATATATAAAACAATAAACTTATATTTTAAATTTTAACTAGCTAGTATATATAATAAAAAATAGATACTATATAGTTTATTAATTTCAATACTAAAAAATTAAAAAACGGTAGATATAAAAAATATTAGCGGATATTTTAACTAATTTATTATTATTTAGCGGAAAAAAACGCTAGTAAACCTCTTATAATTTATTTAAATATATATTATATAATATAAATCTATATAATAATCTAATCTTTTAAAATAAATATTTAAATATATATAAATAGCTTTATTACTATTGAATTTGGATATATTAATAAAAAAATATTATAATAATATATAAAAAACGCCAAACTTTTTAATATTATATTTAACTAGAAATAAACTAGTAAAAACTTCGAAAAAATAGTAATATTATTAAATATTTATTCGAAATTTATATTATTTATTTAATTCGCTATTTTAATAAAATAAATTTATAATATAGCGAAAAAAATCAAAAAATATTTTAAAATAAACTGCTAAAAGTTAAAATTATAAAAAAAAATATAATTTATTAAAATTTTGATTTTTTTACTATTTTATAATTTAATATTAATATTTATTTTTTATTATTATATTATTATTAAAATTAATTATTTAAAATATTTATATTTATTATTTAATAAAAAAATTTTTTATTAAATAAAAAAACTCAAAAAATATAAATAATACTAGAATTTTTAAAAGAAATATAATAAAAAAATAAAAAATAATATTTAAATTGAAAATTTTTAATTTAAATATAAAATAATATTTTTTATTAAAATTATTAAAGTAAAAAATAGTAATTTTAAAAATTTTAATAATATAAAAAAAAATAATTTTAAATTTTTAATATAATTATATATAATTAAAAAATAAAAAATAATTATAATTTTTTAAAATAATATAAAAAATTAAAATTATTATTATAATATTTTCTATTATTATTAAATTAATAATATAATTAAAATTCTTTATTATATTATAAATATATTATATACTAAAAAAAAATTATATTTATTAATTAATAATTATTATAAATTATATTAATCGATTTAAATTCAAAAAAAATAGATATTATTAAAAAAAAAAAATTAAAAAATTTATATATTATTAATAAAAAAAAACTATTAATTTAAATAAATTTATTAGATAAAATTTAATATTTTTTTATTTTAAATTATAAATTTATAATTATATTTTTTACTATAGAATTATATTTCTATAAATTTTAATTAAATAAATATTTTAATTTTTTAAAATTTATAACTAATTTAATATTTTAATATTATTAATTATTATTAAAATAAAATTTTTTAAATTAATTTAAAGATATTTTATTTTTTAAAAATTAAAATTTATTAAATTACTAGAAAATTATTATTAATAAATAAATTTTTTTTTAATAATTTTTAATTTTCTTTTTTATAATATAAAATAAAAAATAAATTAAAATTTTAGAAAAAAATATAAAATTTTATATATTTTTATAATTATAAAAAAAATTATTTTTTTAAATTTTAATTAATATTAGAATTTTAAAATAATAAAATATATATAATTTAAAAAATTAATAAATATATTTAAAATTATAATTTTTTTTTAAATTTATTTAATAATTAATTTTAAATAAAAAATATAATTAAATTAATTTATATATTAATTTAATTAGAAATTTATTATAATTTTTTTAAAATTATATTTTTTATAATATTTATTTTATTATTTTCAATAAATATATTTAAATTAATTATTTAAATTTAATTTTATTTCTAAAATAAAAATTATTTTTTATTAATTTTTCGACTCGAAATAAATATAAATTTTATTTATTAATATTAAATATTTATAATTTTAAATTTAATTGGTATTATTAATTATTAAAAAAATTAAATCGCTTTAAAATTTTTAAATTGATTTTTATATTTATTTTTTTTTATTTTAATTTTATTATTATTATTATTTAATAATAAATTTATTAATATTATTTTCGATTTAATTTTCGCGTTAATAGATTTTAAATACTATAAAAGCAGTATTACTATATATAATAAATTGATATTAATATATTTTATTAGTTTTATATTTATCGAATATTTTTAACGGTTTATAATTATATAATATTCGATTGAATATTTTTCTAATATATTTATTCTATAATTATATTTTAGCTATATTTAATTATTTTTAAAAAATCGATTTATTATATAAAAAAAAATAGTTATATATTAAATATTCGCTTTCGATTTTAAATTTAGATATTTAATTATAAAATTTTATATTAAAATAAAAAAATTTTAATTTTATTAAAAAAATTTTATAATTTTTTTTATCGAAGTTAATAATATTTTATTAATAATTATTAATTATAATCTAATATAAAAATTTTAGTAAATATAATATATAATTTTTTTATATTTAATTTAGCTTTAATATTTAATCGTTAAAAAATATATTTATAAAACTTTTCTATAAATATTTTAATATCGAAAAATTTTATTATTTTTACTAGATTTAGTAAATATTTAATATCGATAATATTTAAATATTATATATTAACGATTGAAGTTTTAAAATTTTATACTAGTATTTTAAAAGTTTAATTATATAGTATATCGATATTATTAAAATTTTTTAATATTATAGTAATTATTTTATTAATTCGATTTTTAATTAAAATATTTTTAACTTTTTTATTTTAATAAATTAATTTTTAAAAATAAATATATAAAAACGCGGAACTTTTATTATTTAATAAAATTTTTATTTTAATTTAAAGTATTTTTTTTTATTAATTTTATTATCGAAAATTATTTATAATATAATATTTTATTATAATTATATTATAGGCTATAAATTCGATAAATTCAATAATATTAATATATATAAATTCTTAAAATTTTTATATTTTCTAGACGAATAATTTTATAAACTTTTTTTTTAAATTATAAAAATATTTTATTATTTATAAATATCCAGATTTTTTATATACTATTTTAAAAATTATATTATAAATTTTATAACTAAAATTATTAATAATATAATAATATTATAAAATTAATCTATTAGCAATTAAATTAATATATAATATTTGGTATATATATTAGATAGATTTTTCGAAATAACTTTTTTAAATTTTATTTATATATTTTTTTTAACTAGATTCGCAAATATTTAATTTATTATATATATTATTATCTATAATATTTATTTTTATATATTTATTTTTCTAGTATTTATTATATACGGCGTATCTTTTATATATACAGCTCGATTTTATTATAAAATTATATCTAGTACTTTTATATTAAAGCCGAAAATAGAGCTTTATTTTATAAATAACTAAACGATTTATATATATTAGTCGTTACTATTATATTATACTAGAAAAAACTAGAGTATTTATTTAACCCCGAAAAAAAAACGGTAAAAAAAAAGTATATTTAATATAATTTCGTTTATATAACTAGTTATATATTTAACTAGAAATTAAACGCTATTAATTTTAGCAACTATATATATAATAAAAGCGAACTAGCGATAATAATATATAGCGGAATATTATAATAATAAAATTATTTTTAGAATTAAATAATATATAATTTCGATTATAATATTTCGAAAAATACCGATAAAAATATTATTAGTATAACGCTGGGAGAAGCTATAATAAATAATAAAATAAAAGCGATATAAACAATAAAAAATATACGAAAATTTTAAAGAATAGTATTAGATAAAAAAATAGATAAATAAAATATATAAATATAAAAAAATACTATAAATAAAAAAAAAAATATTATTTTACTAAATATTAGAAAATTTATATAGTTATTTTTATTATTATTATTATTTTTAGTATTTTTTTATATATTATTATATTATTTATTTAATTAAATCTATTTTATAATATAAATTTAAATCTATAATATTATTATTTAATTTTATATTAATATTATTAATATCGTATATAAAATATTATAATAATATTAAATATTTTTTATATTATATCTATATTTTTAATCTATACTAATAATATATAGCGAAAAAATAAATTTATTCTTTTATTTTTATTAAATATACTAGATATTTTTTTTTATAGCTAAAATATAATCGAGTTTTTAATCGTTTTCAAAACTTATATAATAATTACTGATTATTACACGTACTATTATATATATATATATATATAGCTTTATTATAATATAGTAATAAAAAGCTGCGCTTACCGTTACGGAAATAACTACTAGTATTAGTAGTAGATTCTCGATAGATTCAATCTATAACTTTATATATTATAATATTTAATTTACTATTGTATATATTTACTATAAATAATAGTAATTAATTTATAGTAATAGCAAAAGGGATTATTTAATCGTCTTTTTTTTACTAGATTATTAATTTTTCGGGAGTATAAACTATTAAGTTTTTTTTTTAGCTTATAGCCAGCTCTATTATATTATTATCTTTTTTATATTTATTTTATTAGCAATCTAGATTATATTTTAATTTACCTATTTAAATATAATACAAGTACTATTAAAAAACTTTATTATTTACTTCCGTTATCGTTTTATTCTATAATTAATATATTTATAGAATTGTAATTTATTTATTAATTTTTAATTCGTTTATCTAGTTTTTATCTAAAATACTTTTTTTATCGCTTTTTTATTTAATCTCGACTATTTTTTATTATTATTTTAAAGATTCCTTATTATTTTAGCCTGAATTCCCCGGTCGGCTGGTAAAAAATATCGAAATTTTTACTATAACGGTATCTATTTAATAAGTTTAATAACTATTTTAAACTATAGTATTTACTATTATATTAGTATATTATCTTAACGGTTTTCTAGCTACTAATTATATTTATATAATTTTTATTAGCTTTAATACTAATTAAATACTAGTATATTTTACTATTAAATATCGCTATTTAGAAAAATTAAAGGATTTTATTTATTTTAAATCTTTTAATTAGTTAAAAAATTATTTAATAGATTTTAATAATTTTATTTAGCTTTTTAAATAGACTTTTAATTATATAAAAATTAAAAAAACGATTAAAACCTTTAATACTAAAATAATCGAAATTTTTTAGTATTTATAGAATTTTTTTTCGGAATTAAGTACCGGTAATAACTCCAGGCTATTATAAATCGAAAAATAAAGTAAAAAGAAGCTTAAAAACTTTAAAAATTAAAATCGAAATATTTAAAAAATTTAAAATAATTAAAACTATTTAAACTATTATTTAAATAAAAATATTTTATTAATCAATTTTTATATAGATTTAATAGGAAATAGTTCTAATAATTTTTAAAAAAATTAAAATTTTTATATAAATTATCGTATAAATTTAATACCTTTTTCTAAAAATATATTTAAAAAAACGCTATACTTTAAAAATATATTAAATATAACGGCTAATAATAATTTTTAATTTATAGGTAATTAAATTCTATTATTTTTTACCTTTTTATAAATATAATAAAATTAAAAATCGATTATTATTATAAATATAATAGCTATAATAAATATTTAAAGATTATTACTAGCTAATAATATATTTATAACTTTTTTAAATATTTAATAATAATTTAAAAATATCGATTTCTTTAATTTAAATTCTAATATTTAATTTATAAAAGTAAAGGATATTTATAATATATATTATAATATATATAATTTTATTAATCGTTTAAAAATTAAATCTATTATTATAAATATTAAACTATTAGCTAAATATTTAGATATATATCTTCTAGATAAAGCGGACGAATAGTATACTAGCTAATTTAGATTTTTTATATATATTAATCTTTATAATAACCCTTTAAATATTATAGAATAGATTAAAATTTTAAAAAAAAATTTCGAGATTTATTAAATAAATTATTTATATTATTTAAAGCTATTAAATATATAATAAATAATATATATAATTAAAAAAACTCTATAGATTTTATTTTTTCTATTATTTTAAATATTTAAAACGCTAGAATTACTATTATTAAAAGTATTTAAATATTATTTATATATAAATATATTAAAAAATATTTATAAAAAAATTTATTATAATTTATATTTATATTTATAATATCGGCGTTATTAAATAAATTATACTTTTATAAAAATATATAATATAATATTTATAAACGGTTATAAAAATAATCGATTAATATATTATATTTTAAATTAAATATAAACTAGAATATTAATTAAAATTAAAATTAGTATAGTATAAATAATCTATTTTTTCGTTTTAATAATAATTTTTATAAAGTTTATTTTTATTATAAATCTATTATTTATAGTAGTTATTCGAATAATTAATATATTAATAAATTTTATAGTAGTAAATAAAATAATTAAATAACTAATAGTTATTTTCGATAGTAATATTATAATTATATATTAAACTAGCTATTTATATAAATACTAAATTAAATTAATAGAAAATAGTTTTTTAATAATAGCTAGCAGGTTTAAATAAAATAAAAGCTAAAAAATATATAAAACTTATTTAATATTCTAGAATTTAGATTAAATTTTAATATAAATTTTTAAAATTATAATCAAAACCCTTTTAAAAATAATAATAATTATTTATAATATTACAGCTATACCGTATAAGTAAAAAGCTAATAGGATAAATAGAGCTGGATAGCTATTATAGCTCGAAAAAGGCCTTTTAAATATATTTATCTAATTAAATTTAGCGCTTTTTAACGCCTATATTTATTTAATTATAGATTTTATAGATAAATAATTTTTTACCTTTAATATAATACTATTACCTTATATTTATTATATAATAAATAATAGTAATTAAAAGTAACCTATATAAAATATAATATTATTAATTTTCGTATATATATATTATTAATTATTATATAGTACTAGATTTTTTAAATAGGTTTAATACTTTTTTATTTATTAAACTACCGTTTCCGTATTAATATACGGTTAATAGAATTAATTAAAATATATTCTAGCTTTTAATTCTTCTAATAAAATTCTAGGTACCTTTTATAATAATTTAGAGGATTTAACCGACTTTATTATTATATTAGTTCTTATTATAACTATTTTTTATATTAAAACGTTCTAAAAATATATTAAATAATTTTTAAAATAGAATTAAACTTTTATAATAATCTTTAAAATTTATACCGACTATATTTATAAAAAAAGTTTAGACCTATACTATTCTTTAATATAGAAATCGTTTAATAACCGAGCAATTTAAAATATAGCTTTTATTATTATTTACTCTATAGATTAGAATAAATATTTATAGAATTTTATTAAAATAATAAACGATTTTTATAATAATACTATTATAATCTTTAAAAATAAAAACTTTTAAGTTTATATTTAAAAATTAACTACGAATTTTATTTAGAATAGTTTAGATTTTTATTTTTATTTTTTAAGCTCGCTAGAAGATTTATAATAGTTTAATAAATTTATAAATATTACTAATTTTATTTATATATTTAAGTAGTAAAACTATATTTCTAATATTAAATCCAGCCTACTTTATTTAGTAAAATTAGAAAGGAGCGTTATACTATCGCTAGATATAATAAAAATTCTATTATAATAATAATAGGATAGATTTATAAATAATAGTAATCCGCTATAATAATAATAAATTTTTCTAGATAAATAACTATTTATAAATACCTATCTAGTTTAATTATTAAAAATTTTTATATAGAACTTTTAGAATTAAATAATTATTATACCGGTAAATTTAATAACTATATTAATAATTATTAAATCGTAATAAAAGGTTTATAATATTAGTTTATTTTAATTAAATAGTAATAAACCGCTTATAAAGTTTATAAAATTATATAATATTTATTATAATATATACGCTTTTATATAGTATATAAAAATTCAATATAAAATAATAAATATATTATTAATACGCTATAATTTAGATTTTTATTTATAAAATAAAATAGCTATATATTTTATTATTATAATTAGTAAATTTATTTATAAATTATTATAATTAAATAAAAATATTAAATTATAATATATATTTTTTAAAAACTATTTCGGCGAGTTACTATTTATTATACTAGTATAACTAAAGTAGATATATTATATTATTAACGATATATAGATTTAAAAAAACTTTTTAAAATATTTTAATTATATTATTATTAAAGTAAAAAATATAAAAATAATATTTATTAAAAATATTTAAATAATAATTAGTATTAACCATTTTAATATCTAATTATAAATATTAATTCTAGATAAAACTATAATAATTATTATTAAAACTTTTTATAAATTTTTTTAAAATAAAAAGAATAATTAATTCGATATTTATAGTAGTAATAAAAACCGCGAGATATTAAAATTAAACCTTTTATAAAAGAATAAAAATAAATAATATAAAAGAGTAATAATATATTAATTATTATAAAATAACTTTTTTTATATATTTAAATATTTATTTATATACCTGAACTATATATAAAAAAACCARCCGAATATATTTCCTATTATATACTAATACTAGAATTTTTCTACAGCTTTATAAGCTTTATTTATTAAAAATAAGTCTAGTATATAAAATAATTAGCGTACTATTTAAAATAATTATTAGTAGTTCCCGTTTAAAGTTATTACTCCGTTATAATAAAATTAAACCAAAAATTAATAAAACTACGGCTATTAATAATATAATAATAGCTAGAAATTATATAAAAGCCGCTAGCTATATAATTAATAAGCCTACTTTTAATAGAAAACTTTTAGCGAGTAGATTTTAAACAATAAAATAGAATAGTATTAAAATTATAAAAACAGCTTTTATTAATTAACGGACTATATTAGAATTAAATATATAATAAATAAAAAATTTAATAAAACTTTATATACTACTATTAAAGATTCTAACGAGTATAATAATATAATAGAATTCTACTATATTATAGTAAAATATATAGAATTTAAATCTAAATTTATAAAAATATATTAATACAATAAATATAACGAAGATTTTAAATTAAATAATATTTTATATTATTACCTACGCGCTAGCTATAATAAAAAACTATTTTTAATTATAGCTATTATAGTTAAACTAACTATTAAACTAAATATTCTAATAGTATTAATATATATTTATTTAAAACTAATTAAATTATTTAAAAATATACTAGAAATTATTAAACTAAAAGTTATTAAATAGCTGCTATTATAAATATTCTAGTTAATTTATTTAACTGTAAAAAATACGTTAATAATAAGCTTTACCTTTTAAAAATATTATTATATAATTATAAATACTCGTTTATAACCTAATATAAAAAATTATAATTTTTATTAGAATATAAACTATATAATAAATTTAATCAATCGAAATTTTTTATTAATATAACTACTATATACTATAATTTAAAAGATACCAACTTCTATAAATATTAAAAATATTAATAAAAAGCGATATAATATTATTAAATTTATAATTATTAAAATTTTTAAATTTTATAAAAAAGCTATAAATTTTATTATTATTATATATAAATTCTATTTAGTAGATAATTTAAACGCTAATATATTTATTAATATTAATATTATAAAATTTAAAAATATTAATATATATTTATTATTACCATTAAATTATAAAAGCAATTAATATTTGAACCCCCGGTAGAGATTATATAATGGAAATAATATATTAAATTACTAGTATAGCGGGCTTTTTAAAAAATTGAAACGGGGTTATTTAAATAATTACTACTTAATATAAAATAAATATCTTTTTAAATATATAGCGATTTTTTTTACTTTCTATTAAAAAATAAAAATTAATTCTTTAATATATTTAAATATAAATATTATAAGCAGTTCTTTTATAATAATTTACGCTTTTAAATTAGTTTAATTATATTTAATATATTATAATTCTAATTCTTCTATTTTTTTATATTTAAAGGCCTAAATTATTATTAAAGATATATACTAGAAAAACTTACGGTTATAATAAAAAAAGAAATAATAATAATAGTATAATTACTAATTTTTAGAATTCGAATATTTAATCGAAAACTATACGTATAAATTTAATAAATAAATCTTTTAATATAACTAATCTAATAATTCTTTAAGATAAATATATTACGAAACTATCTAATAACGTTATAGAATTGTAGTAGAATAATAGTATTCTTTTAGCGGAATTAACGCCGAGTTCTAGCACTCGTCGTTGTAAAGATAAAAAGCTAATATATAATATAACTCCGTCCTTTTTATTATCTAATTTAAATAGTAGTAACTATAATAATAATAAATTTTTAAATACCTCTTTAAATATATAAACGGAACGGGAAATTAAGAATTTAAAATATAAAATAGAAAGAGCTATTAAATATACTCGTCGTTTTAAAAAAACTAGAATAGTTTATTAATAAATTTAAATAATATTTTAAAAGTTTTATATATTTATTAATATATCTACTTCTATTATTCCGTTTATTAATACTAAACCTTTTATTATTATAAAACTAAAAGGTATTAAATTAGTTTTTTTACCGGATTATCCGTCGAAAAATAGCTTTACTAGCTATTAGATATAGATATTACGAATAGATACGATATTTAAATTATTATAGAATTCGTTTCTAATAAATAAAATAAAAATTCGGTTTACTATATTATTATTAAAAGGTAACCTTTTAATATAATAAATTTAATATATAAAAATAGATAAAATAGATATAAACTAGTTTAATTTTTATAAATAACTATTTAATCTTTTATTAAATAAAAAAAGTCGATTTTTAAATTTTTTATCGAAGTACTATACGTTAAAATAAGGTATAATAATATTATAAAAGTTTTATAACTAGATAAAARYMTTTAAAAAYTARYTACYRGAGTTATTAAAAGAATAATATATAATAAATTTTATTATAAAATTTAAACGCGATATTTAAACGCTAGTATATTAGTTTAAATATATACTTAAAAATAAAATAAAAAATAAATAAATAGCTTTAGTAATTTATATAAAAGGTATTATAAAAGGTATTAATATAAATATCTTCTATAAAAAGCTTTTTTTTTCGAATTAAAATAACTAGAATAATTAGGTTTTAAAAAAGCTTTATAGTAGTTATATAAGGGATAAATAGAAATAAAATAACTATAAACTTTATAGCGGGCCCTTTATAAAATTAAAAAATAGTAAAAATATTAGTTTAAAGAGTTAAATTAAATAAAATATTATAATTATTATAAAAAAGGTTATTATTTTATTAATTATTTTTATATAAAAAAATTAATAAAAAAAATATCTATTAAAAGTATTAACTCTAACGTTAATAGAAATTCTAATATAGTTTTAAAAAATAATTAAATTTAAGCGAAATCTTAATATTTAAATATCGTTTAATTAAAATAATAAAAGGAATTAAAATAGTATTCTAATTTTATATAAATAATTAGATTAAAAGGGTTTCTATACTATTAAACACGGAATTAAATATTAACTATATTTTATAAGCTAAAGTAGTAGAATAGAATCTTATTTTAATAAATACTAATTATTTTATATTAAACTAGCTTTAAAACTAGTAGTATTACTATTATAAGATCTATAATCTTAAATAAACCTATATTAATAGCTAGAGTATAGAATAAATAATTTCTACTATTTTTTTCTACGCTATCGATTTAGATAAATATAATATAATTTTAGATATTTTAGAAATCTATAAAACTGGCCAACTTATTAATATATAGGMTATAAAATAGCGCTTTCTTATTAAAATTAATCGAATATAGATAAACCGTCTATAAATTTTTAGACGATCTTTTAAAGTATACTCTATTATATATACTTTAATAGTATTAGTAGTAAAAAATCTAATTAATATTAGTAATATAAAAATTTTATACTAAATTAAAAGCTTTAAATTTATATTTTCCGCGATAAAATCGAGTAAATTATTTTAATTAAAATCTAATAATTTTATTATTAATTTAATAAAAAGTAAAAAGTTTTTATATAAATTAATATATAACCTATTAAATAATAAATTAAAGGAATTACGCCGATATTTTAAAAAAACTTTTAAAGATAGCTGAATTTAATATTTAATCTTGCTTATAGAAGTTTTTATTTTATTTATACTAAAAAAAAATAATAGATTATATTTATATATAAATTATTATAATTTAAATACGATAATAATTAAAAATTAGTATCCGCTTTCTTTAATTACTAAAACTTTAGATTATTTATATAGCGTAAAAAGATTTATAAAAATAAATATATATAATATTTATTACTAGATTAAAATTAAATAAAAAAATAAGTAGAAAATAATATTTTATACTAGATATAAATATTTTAAATTTTTTATTATATTTTTTAGCCTAATAAATACCTTTATAATCTTTTAAATATATATTAATAAAGCGTTAATAGAAATAGTTAATATTTTTTATATAATATATTTAGATTATATTCTAGTATATTTAAATTTTAAAAAAAAATACTAAAAATATATTTGTATAATTCTATACTAATTCTATAAATACTAATTATTTCTAAATCTAAAGAAATATATATTTAATATAAAATAACTAGAATTCCTAAAATATATTATATTATTTAACGGAATAGAAATAAATTTTAAAAGGATAAATATAGTCTAGAATTAATCTATTCCGAAATTATATAGAAATATTTAGGTATTTTTAGGCCTAATAAATTTCTATTAATAATTTATTAAGTATTATTCGAAGATTATAGTATTTATAATTAACCTACTAGTTGGTATAAAAAATAGTAAAAAACTAGAGCTATTAAAATAGAATAATACCATTTAAAAAACTTTTAAAAAATTAAAAAAGGCTTTTACTATAGTACCGTTACTAAAATATTTTAATCTAATATATAAAATTTAAATCGAAATAAATACTTTAAATTTTAATATTTTTAGTATTATAACTTAATTAAATAATAATAAAGTTTGTTATCTAATAGCTTTCTAATTAAAAAAACTAATAATAGCCGAATAAAACTATAAAATTTATAATTAAAAGCTACTCGCTATTATTAAAATTTTTAAAAAATAGCGGTACTATTTTAAAAAAGCCTAATATATTATTAAAATATAATTAGATTATAATAATTTAAAAGGATTTATATATATTAAATAATTTAATAATAAATAAAAGCGTTAGATTATAAAATTAATAATTATAAATTTCGAGATCTTTTATTAAACTAGGAAATCGAATCTAGTAGATTTTTTATTAAAAAAATTAGATTACTAAAGAATTAATTTTAAAGCTTTAATAATAATATTTATATTATAATAAAAACTATTTTTTATTAATAATATATTATTTATACCGGCGGCGGTAAAAAAAATAAAAGTAATATACTTATATAAAAAATATAAAAAAAGATTTAAAAAACTTTTATTAAAGGTTAATATTTTTAAAAGATTTAATAATAGTCTACCGGTTTAAAAATTTTATAGTATATTAATACTAATAACGCTCTATAAAAACTCTATTAAAAGTTTTTAAAAAAGAGATTTACCTTTTAATAAAAAAGGTATAATAAATTCTATTATTAGAATAGCTAGTTATAAATAGCACGTTCTATATTAAATAGTAAAAAATACTACTTCTAGTAAAACGATTTATAATAATAGTTTAATAAATATAAAAAAAATAATTTTATAGCTTTAATAAAATAATAATTTTATTATTATTATAAAATATAATATTAAAAACGTTTATAAAAGGAATCCTAAATATATAAAAGCCGGATTATAAAGTTTAGGAATAAAAGACGAGTTATTATTTTACGGGTTTTTATATATTTTAAAGGACTTTATTATTTATATAAAACTTATAATAAAATATTTTAATAACTTTTTAACTAATTATTTTAAAATAGAATAGATAATAAAATTATTTTACTACTAGTATTAATAGCCTAATTTAAATAAAAAAATTAAGGAATATATATAAATATATAGTATTTATTAATATATAAAAGTATACTAGGATAAATTATATAGTAAACTATAATCCCTTTTTATTTCTAACAGTTTATATTAAAAAATTACCTTGAATTTTATAATAGGATTACTATAGTTAAAATACCGTATAAGTATAACTAATACTATATTAGTAATAATAGACCGGTATTCGAAAATAACTATATATATTCTATATTTAAAAATAATTAATATAGTAAAATTTGTAGATTTATTCTTCGAAATAGTAATTTATAAAAAGATTATTTTAAAAGGTATTATTAATAATAAAAGCTTATTATTTATAAACGAATTCTAATCTAAAATCTATTACCGCTTAAAGATAAAAAGGAAATTAAATACTACTTTTTATCTATAAACGAATAGCTAAATAAAGTACTAGAATTAATCGCTAAAATACTACCTTCGAATCTATTTAAATAAAGAGTAGTTAAATTAAACAGAAATTTTTTTTATTATAGAATTTACGTATAATAATAGTATCTATTCTATTATAAATAAAATACTATTTTTTTTATAAATAAAAGTATACCCGAATCTAGAATTTAATATTATAAATAATATTTCTAAAAAAAAAGCCTATAAAGCTAGTATACTAATAGTAAAAAAATAAATAGAGGAATTAATAAAATTATATAAAAAGCTAAGCTAGAAATAATAAAAAATATAAAAAAGATAAACGAAATATTATAATCGTTTTTATATAGATATAAAGTTTAGTTTAAATAATATAATATTTCTATTATTAAAAAATTTAAAATTAAAAAAACTATTTAAAAAATTTATTTATTATTATACTAAACTATATTATATTAAAAAATATATTAGTTTTTAAATATATAAATTATTATTATTATCTAGTTCGCGTATTTATAATATCTTCTATATTTTTTTATTAGAAAATTATTAGTAAAGAAAAAAGTAAAAGATTTTTTAATACTTATTTCCGAAGTTTATAAATAATAAACTAGAGTAAAAAATAAAAATAATTTTGAATAAATATATTAAAAGATTTAAAAATAAAACGGAATAGTATTTAATTAACTAAATAGATTAATTAAAAAAATATAATTTATAATAACCGAAATTAGATCTAGTAAATATTAAAGATTTAATAAAAAAATTTAATTAAAGTTAAAAAGAATTACCGAAAAAATATAAAAGAAAAAATTAAATATATAGTTATACTACCCGCTATTTTTTCTAAAACCTTTAATAAACTTTTTATAAATTTTAATAATATTATATCTAAATTGAAAATAAATATAGAAAAAAATAATATAATTAATAAAATTTATATTAAATTTCTAAAAACTAATTAATTTATTTAAAAAAAATTTATTAAATATAAATTAAAAACGAATTTAAAATAATAAATAAAATTTATTAAATTAAAATTTAAATTTATTTAATAAAATAAACGTTTACTAATAGTTATATTCTATTTAATTTTTTTATATTATATCTCCGTATATTATTCTATAACTCGCTATACTTTTTTATTCTATAATTTACCGCGCTTTTTTATATTAATAAACTCTCGGTTTATTTTCTTATATTAGCCCCGTTAGTTAATAAAACTTTATTAGTAATTTTATTAATAGTTATACGGTAATAAAAAATAGTATTATTCTTTAAAGTCTTTAGTATTTTAGAAATCTTGGATATTTTTAGAGTTTTTAAAGTTTAAAGGCCCTAAAGCCCTTTTTATAGTACCGGATTGCCCTATTTAATTAGTAAAATGGATAGTTTAAAGGATAGAAGTTCTATATTAAAAATAGCTCCTTTCTTTTTATTATATATATCCTTCTCTAGTTCTTTTCGTTAGTATTTCTATTAGTAGTTCCCTTTATTAATATTTCTAATAATAGTTTACTACTAGTTTAATAAAAAAAAAATAAGTAGTTATAAAAGTAATATTAGTATTAAAAATTTAAAGAAATTAATAATCGAAATAGTATTATTCGATTAAAAAAATATTATTTAATTTATTTCTTTTTTTTTAAAAATATCGTTTAATTTATTCCTTTTTTTTTAAAAGTATTATTTAATTTATTTTTTCCTTTTTTAAAACGCTATAGCCGAAGTTTTATCTAAAACGTTATAGTCGAAGCCGTTTTCTATTATTATACTAATTTTTACGTATTTTAAACTAATTTAAAGGCGATAAAATAAAATATAGATCTATAGTTTATAATATCGAAATAAATTATAGGTTTACGTCTACCTTTTATTAAACCATACCCTTAAATTAGCTTTTTTTCTTTATACTTTTTTAGCTCGCTAATATAACTATTTCTCCTGCTTTTCTATTTAATTCGAAGTTGCTTTTAATTTTAATAAATTATTTAGCTAGATAAATAATAAAGAACGGCCTATAACGATTAGCGCTTTAATATTTAATTTTAGGGGCTTTAATAAAACCGGATCTTATAATTATTAAAAAAAATTAGTAGAAAATTATAAAATTTAATATAAAAATAAATATATTAGATTTAATAGGCTGGCCGGCTTTTTAATAAAAATAGACTATTTCTAGTTAGTTTAACTACTACTTAAAACCTTTTTTAAATTATTATTAAAAACCGACCGTTATTTTAAATATAAATAAGATTTTTATTAGAATTAAATAGTATAATAGGCTACCGCTTTATATTATTTAGCTATTTATTGATTTAAGGCGAAGTTATTAAAAAAATCGGCTTTTAAAAATATACAGGGTAATATTAAAAGCCTTAATATAAACCTAATAATAAATTTAACGAAAAAATTAATTAGTATTAAACTCGGGTAGATTATTATTAAAAATTATATAAAAAATAATAAAAACCGTATTAAATTTTATTAATTAAATTCCTAGTTATTAAATACCGCTTTTATTATAGAAAATACTCTATTTAAAAATAATTAATTAAAATTTAATAATAAAATTTTATTATACTAGCTATAAATTAAAAGCGAATAAATTAAAAGTAAAAAATTTAATAATAATTTACTATAATATAAAAAAAGTTTATTTTTATCGCTATTAATTATTATAAATTTGGACCTTTTTTTTTTTTTTATTTCTTTTATCTACATTGTTTAAATAGATCTCCTTTTTTTATAAAAGAATACTTATTATATAAAAATCGTTAAAACGAGCGGGATTAGGTAAATAAATTTATTTATAAATTTTTTAATTTTATAAAAACTTTTAAAGCCCGGCGCTAAATTATTTAAAATTTTATAATAGAGTTTTTCTTATTAAAAAATTTAGAAAAAAATCTTTACTTTAATTTATAAATAGATTTCGGTTATAAAAAAATAAATTTAAACCTAGATAAAAAAAATAATAAACTTTTATAAATATAAATAATTAACGACCTATATATAGTATATTATTCTTCTATTTTAGCTTATATATCTATTATTCGAAATTACAAATTTTTTAATAAAAGTTTTTCTATTCGGTAAAATCCTAATAAATTTTATATAAAAGTTTATTATTATAAATTAGTAGTAAATCGGTCTAGTTATTAATTAAATTTATATTTCAATTATAAATCTAGAAATTCTAAATAATTTCTACTAGCTTCTTATTTATAAAAGGTATAAAATTTTATTTTTAAATAGTATCTAAATATTCCTAAAAATTTCTAAAATATTTCTATATTATTAACCGTATAAAATAAAGAATTTAGATAGAATTTATATAAAATAATCGATATATTAATAAATTTATTATTAAATAATTTTAAATATTTTTATAATTTTAGCGGTATATATAATATAAAGGCTTTATATACTCCTTTTAGTATAATATATATAAAATTTTATTATTAAAAGACGCAGTTTTTAGTAGCGCGTAAAAGTAATAACTATATAATAAAGGCCCTATATTAATTTAAATTATAATTTAAACAGTTATTTAAATTTTAAATTATTATATAAAAGCTTTATTTATTAAAAAATAAATATAAAAATAAAAAAATTTATTATCGATATTTTTAAAAATTTCGCTACTAATAGATTTACTATTACTAGATAAACTATTAGATATTATAATATTTACGATAATTAGTAAAAAAAAAAAAAAATAAGATTTTTATAAAAGCTTATATTTATTTATTAATACGATTATTAATCTTTTTTATATTATATTAAAATAAAATTTATATATTAAATAGAAAAAAATTTCCAATCCCTTTAATTATAATAATATTATAACGTTTTTCCTATTTTCTTTCTATTTATAAAAGTATATATAACGCTATAAACTTTTAACGGGCCTTTAACGAAATTATAGTAGTAGGAAAATAATAAAAATTAATAACTATTTCTATAATTAATAATATTACTATAAATAACTTTTTTTTTTTCTATTAGATTTTAAACGGTTTTTAATAAATATTTATTTAAATATTTTAAATAGTTTAAATTATTTCTAAACCTCGATATTAAAATTAATATTTTAAAAAAAAAAGCAATTATTATTATTAAATTATAGGAGCAGTTAGTATTTAAACCCCCGGTAGAAATTATATAATAGAGATAATATATTAAATTACTAGTATAGCGAGTCCTTTAAAAAATCTAAATAAAGTTATTTAAATAATTACTATCTAGTATAAAAAAAATATATTTTTAAATATATAGCAATCCTTTTTATTTTCTACTAAAAAGCAAGAGTTAGTTCTTTAATATATTTGAATATATACGCTATAAATAGTTTTTCTATAATAGTTTACGCTTTTAAATTGGTTTAATTGTATCTAATATATTATATTTATCTACTAATATAATAACCATTAGCTTCTATAATAATATAGTAGTACTAATTACTACTAGTATTAAAAGTACTAGAATAAACGCTATCGTTTATAATATTTAATATATTATAATACCGCTATACGCTAGTAAAATTATTAAAATCGCTAGCCTATATTAAAGCCTTTTAAATTTTCCGTAAAATTATAACTTTATTTATAAACTAAAAATTCTAAATACTTTTACTAGCTATACGTATATTATAGATTATATATTTAAATAAATCTATATTTAAAATAATATACTATTTTTTATTTAATTAGCTATAAAAGTTTAACTAGATATTATTTAAAAATATAAAGCTAATAAATACTATTAAATTAGTTTAAAAAATTATAAACTAGTTATTAAAACATTAAAACAAAAGTTTAAATAATTTTTAAAAAATTTTAAACGCTATATAATAATTATTATAATAGCTATTATAACTTTAAATACCGCTATTATACTATTTATTAATTTTAACTATCGGATAAAAATAGTATATTTTATAAAAATAACAATCTTTAAAATATAAACTAAATAAACTATTTTAGCTACCACGATTAAACGCTATCTATACCTATAATAAAATACCAGTAATATAATTAATATACCGGAATTAAAATATATAAATATTCTATTAATAAAAAACTAAAAATTAATTTATAAATCTAGATAAACCTATATATATCCCGTTAATATCTATAATAAAAAAATTATTAATAAAGCCTTTAATAAATTTTATAAATAGAATTAAATAAAATAAATTATTATAACTATTCTATTTTTATTTCTTTATTTTATAATATAGAAAAATACTAATTAAAACTTTAAAAACCGTATTATTATCAATATTTAAATATTTAATAAGATTATAATACTAAATATTTATCTAGTTTTACTATAAATAGAAATTCTAATATAGATTTATAGCGCTAAAATTTTTTTATAATTAACTTTATAAGTTTTTTTTACTAATTATATATTAACTAATAATATTACTACTATCTAATAATAGTTTTATATCGAAAGTAAAAAACGTTTAAAATACCGGTAATAGATTATTATAACTTTCTAACTTACGTATAATAAATAATAGATAAAATTTTATACCTATTTTATTTCTTTTATAAAGTCTATATCGATAATATTATAATTTTTTCCTCTTTAATAAAAGAGCACGTAGAATATTTTAACTAGATTTTTAGTATATTTAATATTATAAATCTATATTTATTACCTATAAAATCGTTTATTAACTATATATTTATATATTTATTAAATTAAAAAATTAATATTTTCGGGTTTATTATAGCGAAAAATAAACTAGAAATAATTTTAAAATTTTTATTTTTATATACGCTCTAATAATTAAAAAAATATTTAAATTTAATAAACTACTTTTAATAGTATATTTGTAATTATATAATTATTATAAAACTATTTTAAAAACGTAAAATTTATATAAACCGCGATATTACTATTAAAAGTAATATTTATAAAAAAATTGCTATTTAAATTCTACTAGTAGTATTTATATTTAAAAAATTTAACGCGTTTTATTATCTATAAAAGCTTTTTTTATTATTATTAATTTTAATTTTATTTTAATAAAAGTTTAATATTATATATAAATTTAAACGCTAGTAAAAAATTCGATTTTATAATTTATATCTATTATAATATAAACGAAGCTATCTAAAAAATAAGCGAAAAATCTAAATAAAAATCTAAACGATTAATTTTATTCTTTAACCGTTTATTATTAAATATTAAAATATACTATTAATTTATAAAATTAAAGGTTATAAATATCGTTTAAATAATTAAAAAAATCCGCTATATAATTAAAATAATTAAATATATTACTATTATTTATACGGATTATTCTATTATAGTTAATATTTTATACTAGACTAGCTTAAATATAATATTTATAAAAAAGCTTAACTTTTATTTAATATAAACTTTTAAATATTTTTAACGCTTTTAATTTAATATTTATTATAAACCTAAAATTATAAATATAATTCTAGATATATTATTAAAACTCGCTAGCTATAAATACTATTTAAAAATAAATAAATTATTAAATATAAATATTTTTATAATATATTATTTTTTAGTAAATCTAATAGAAATATTAATCGAATTCCGCTAATAATTAATCGATAAATATATAAAAAAAAATTATTAGATTAAAATTAAAAAATCTATTAAAGCTAATATAAAACTAAATAATAATATTATTAAACTATTATATTATATTATTAATATACTAATCTATTTTAATAATAATAAGTAAAGCTTATATTTAATAATACCTATAGATATAAAAAAAAAATATTCTAACTAGTATATAATAAAATAAACTATTCCGATTATATATATATATATAAACGCCTAATAAAAGGCTTTTATATATATAATATATTAACGAAATTATATAAATTTATTCGCTATTACTTATAATATTAAATTAACTAAATATTTTATTACCGCCTATATAAAATTTTATAATTAGTATTTAGCTCAATAAAACTATTTTATACGTTTATTATCGATTTTATCTTTATTCTACTAAAATTATATAAGTAATATAATTATTATATATTAGTAATAGATAAATTTATTAAAATAATTATCTATATATTTAAAAAAACTATTTAAAACGGTAAATAATAGGTTAAATAACTATTAAATAAATTAATAAAACTAAATTAAAATATACCGCGAATAATAATTTTAAACTATAATAAAAAGTTTATAAATTAATTATAGTACTAGATATTTAAAATATTAAAGATAGATTTATAATATTCTACTATTTAATATTTATAAATTAATAATATATTAGAATAATTTAATTAAATTACTAAAATTACTATACGCTATTATATTACTATATTAAACGACTTTAAATTATAATTTACTATTCTTTTATAAATATTAATAGCTTTTAATAATTTTATAAACTATAATTTTATATTTAAAATATTTAATTAAATATTATTTAAATTTAAAATTTATTAAATAATAGATTTTTTATATCTATTAAATTTTAAATAAACTATTTAATTAAAAAATATACTAGGTTTTAAAACTTCTATCGATATTTCTATTAAAGAATTAACTATTTTTCTAGTTATAATATAAATAGCTTATTATTATAACCCGATTATTTTAAAAATTAATAAACCTATAAATATATTTATAATATAAAATATTATAATATTTATAATTATAAAAGAGTACCGGTTTATATATATTAATATTAAAAATATTATTATTTTTATTATAATAAAAATAAAAAAATATTATAATATATACTATTATTTAATTTATTTTAAAATTAATAATTTTATAAAAATATATTTTTATTAAAATTATAATATATTAAGGTTTATATTTAAAAAGATTAAATAATAACTAGTAGACTTTTTTAAAATTATTAAATATATTAGATTATTAATCTATTATTTAAAGCTATTATCTATTATAAAAATTTATAATATAATATTAATAATATATTTAAAGTCTACTACTAATTTTAATAATAATTTCTATTAGCGCTATTATATATCTATACTTCTAATCGTTATTAATAATAATAAAAAGTTTAAAATTGAATAAATCTTCCGTAAACGCTATATCTATAAAAATAAAAATTTTTCTACTTAATATTTTATTTATTAGATTAATTATAAATTTAAAAATAATTAATAAATATCCGAATATTATTTAAATAATATTAAAATATTAATAAATAAATATAAACGCCGTTTTAGTCTAAAATCGGCTTTAGATTATAATAAAGCCGTTAATAATATTAATATTAGTATTAAATAATAGGAATAAATTAAAAAACCGTTTATTAATAAAGAGGAACCTATTATTAAAAGCTAATAATTTTATTTATTACCGGTATCCATTATAGCTATACTATATAAATAGAAAGCTAATTAAGCAGGTAGGACTAGATAGCTATTATAACTCGAAAGAGGCCTTTTAAATATATTTATCCAGTTAAATTTAGCGTCTTTTAGCGCCTATATTTATTTAGTTATAGATTTTATAGATAAATAATTCTTTACTTTTAATATATTACTATTATTTTATATCTATTATATAATATATAAAAACCCCGAGTTTATTAAAATAATATAGAATATAAATTTATAAATATATTAAATATTTTTTTAAAAATAAAAAATAAAGTAAAATAATTCGAGAATTTTTAAAATTTTTTTACTAAAATATCGATTAATAAAATAGTAACTATAAATTTAAAAATTCGTATAAAAATAATAATTATATTATTTATAATTATATTATTTATAACTATATTATTTATAATTATAATAACAAATAAAATAATTATTTTAATAGAATAATTAAAAGTAATTTCGTTTTTATTAAATTAATTAGTATAATTAAAAAATATAATCAATATTATAAAAAAAAATTTTTTAATAACGCGTTTTATAAATATTTTTATCAAAGTATTTATATTTAAAGCTAAAAAAAAATATTAAAAATTAAATTCTATATTTTAATTTCTAGCTAAAATATATTTATATTTATATATACCCTTTTAATATTTTATACTAAAATTATTAAATTTATAGCTATAAAATATTTAAATAATAAAAAATATATATTTAAAATATCTAAATTCGTTATTATAACTATTAGTTTTATAGAAAATAAATTTATAAAATAATTATAGTTTAATATAAATTTTATTATAAATTTTATAAATAAAGCTTTTTTATTTTTTTATTTATCTAGAATAGTTTTTAAAAAAATATCTACTATTTTAAATATTAAAAATATAAAAAAAAAATTTTACAATATATTTAAATTTATAATTATATTTATATATATTTCTATTAAAAATAACTATATAGTATTTATTAAATAGGAAATTTATATTATTAAAAGAAATTTAAAAATATTTCTATCTATTATAATCGGGATATAATAACTATTAAAATTTATTAAAATCTAGAAATTATAATTATATCTATTTTAAAAAATAATATAATAAATATTATTATATATTCTAGTACTAATATTATAGTACTATTATATATAAATATAGCTATTTTAATTATTAAATATAAATTAAAACCTATATAGCTACTAGATAATAAACGGGATTTTTTTTTTAAATTTAAAAAATTTAAAAAGCTTATTATTTTTACCTATCTAGTTAATAAAAAAATAAACTATATTTTAATATAAAATAATATAGATTTTTTTATTAAACTATTTTATAAAACTAAACTAAAAAAAATTATAAATAATAACTTGAAAATTATAAATTATTATATAATATTATTAGATAATATACTATTTATATTAAAACCTCTAAAATAATATCGAAATTAGTTTAAAAAATCGATTATTATAGGTATTATAGCGTTTTAAGTAACTATTAGCTTAATATCCTCTAATAATTTTAGTATAAAAACCGATTATACGTTAATAGAAAATATTATTTAAATTATCGAATTAATAATTTATAGTATTTAAAATATAATTTTAACTATTAGCTAAATAGTTAATAGTTATTTAAATTTATAACGCGATACTAGTAATATTACTATTTTAAAAAAGAATTTTATAGATATTCCGCTAGTAAAAAATTAGTATTATATTTATAAATTTAAATAAATAAAAATTTATTTAATTGGATAAAAAAATAAAAAAATTATTAATTAAAAATTCGATAAATTATATAATTAAAGCCGTTTAGAATAAATATTTATATTAATATCTTTTTCTTTTCTTTATTTTATAATATAGAAAATATTTAAAAACGGTTCTATTAAAGGCCGTATTATAATTAATTTTAGAACTTTTAATAAAATTATTATATTAAATATTTATTTTATTTCTATATAAATAAAAATTTTAGCGTTTATTCGCTAGACGAAATATATTTTTATAATAAATTTTATAAGTTTTTTTTACTAATAATAAATTAAATTTAAATATTAGTATTATTTTATAATAATAAATTATAAAAATTAAAAAATATTTAATATATTAATTATAAAATATAAAAATTTATTTATATATATTTAATAAATAATTAATATTATTTTATATCTATTTCGCGCGTTTTATTATTTATATATAAATAATATTATTATATTTTTTAAAAGTTTTATAAAGTATATTAAATATTTATACTAAATTTTTAGTATATTTAATCGGTTAAACTTTTACTTTTTTTTAAAAAAAATATTTTTAAAATATTTATCGATAAATTTATTAAATTAAAAAATAAATATTTTTAAATTTACTATAATAGAAAATAAATTTAAAACGATATTTAAATTAATATTTTCTATAACTTTAAAATAATTAAAATACTATTTAGGATTAACCGGTTATTTTAAATAATATATCCTATATTATACTATTATAATAAATCCGCTATAATAACGAAAAATATATTTTAATTTAACGCTCCGAAATTTAAAAGAAAATATATAAAAGAAAATAACTATAAAAATTTATTTAATTATATTTATACTAAAAGAATTTAACGTTTTTTATTATCTATAAAAATTTTTTTTTTCGCTTATTATACTAAAATATTTTAATAAAAGGTTTATATTTTATATAAACTTTAATATTAGTAAAAAAATTAGCTTTATAGTATATATATACTATAATATAATTAAAAAAAATAATCTTTTAATAAAATTTTATAATATTTTACTATCTAATTTATATAGTAATTTATCGAAAAATCCTATTTTATTTAATAAAAATAATATATAAAATAATTAAAATAAGTATATTAAATTTAAATAAAAATTTAAAAAATTTATTTTATTTTTTAATAAACCTTTAATAAATATTAAAATAAAATATTAATCTATAGAATTTAAAATAATTAATATAGTTTAAACTATTAAAAAAATTCGCTATATAATTAAAGCTTTAAAATAAATAATTATTTATTTAAACTATTTAATAGCTATATTTATTATTAAATAGTTAAATATAAATATATATTTTATTAATAAACTAAATTTACGTTTAATTAAAATATTAAAATATTTTTAATATTTTTATTTAAATATTCGCTATAAACTAGATAAAATTAATATAATACTAGATATATTATTTTATTTAATTAGTAAAAAAAATTATAAATTTAATAATTAAAAAATATTAAATTTATTATTTTTAATTTACTATTTTTTTTTATTATTAGTTAAAATATTATTAAAATTTCGCTAATATTTTATTTTAAACTATAATAATAAAATAAAATAAATAAAAATTTAATTTATAATATAAACTAATAATTAACTAAATAAAAATATAATTAAACTACTATATAAAATCGTTTAAAATATTATTTATTTTAATAATTTTAAAAAAGGTTTTAAACTATATATACCTAGTTTTATAAAAAAAAATATTTTTTAGCTTACGTATAATAAAATAAACTATTTAAAGTATATTAAAACTTATAAATAATTAATAAAAAGTATCTATATATATAATATATTAAAAAAGTAATATAAATTTATATAATATTATTTATAATACTAAATAAATTAAATATCTAAATATATATTTTATAGTTTTTTATAACCTATTTTTACTTTTATTAAACTATTTTATATTTTAACTATTAATTTTATTTTAGGCCTTTTTATAATAAAAAATAGATTTAATTATATACTATTAATTATTAATAAATTTAATAAAGCCGTATTATTTTTTTTAAAAAAAATAATATTTTTTATAATTTAATAATTAAAAAAATTATTAAAATATTTTTTAAATTTTAATTAAAATATATTTAAAGCTATTATTTTTAATAAAAATTATAAATTTATATTTAATTTATAAAAGTAAATATTTAAAGTCTTTAAAATAAATTTTTTTTTTTTTATTATTTAATATTTATAGATAAATAATATATTAAATAAATTAAATTAAATAATAAAAATTATAATATACTATTATATTATTATACTTTTTAATTCTAAATATTAACTTTTTATATTATCGCGAATATTTATAGCGTTAAATAATTTTATTAACTATAATTTTATATTTAAAATATCTATAAAAATTATATTTAGTTTTAAAATAAAAAAAATTTTAGATTTAATATATTTAAACTATTTAAATAATATTAAAAATATTATTTTTAATATAAATACTATTATTTTTATTCTATAATTTATTATAATAAATATATTTTCTATTATTATAAAAGTATAAAACTAGTATTAAAATATAATTTCTAATATTTTACTAGCATTTTAACGGTTTATCCGGCCTATTATATAGTTAAATACTTTTTAAAATCCGGTTATTACAAAGAAATATATATCTATTTATATAAATACTAAAAACGCTATTATATTTACTATTATAAAAATAAAGGATAATTATAATTTTAAATATATAAAAAAGTTTTTTTTTATTAAAAATTATATACTTTTAAAATTTTATAAAAGTTATTTTATTTTAAATTTTTTTCTATTATTAAAAAAAATTAGTTAATAGTTTATAAAACCTTTTTATATTATTAAATATATTAACCGGTCTATATATAAATTTAAGCTATTTAAATAAATAAAAATCTATAATATTATCTTTATTATATACCTAGAGTTTATTATTAACCCGGCTAGAGATCCTTTTAATAGGTATCGAATTCCTATACTATCACTAGTTATTAATAGTAATAACAAGTTTAAAATCGAACGAATTATTATAAAACAAAGAATTCGTAAAAATAAAAAATAGAGTATTTAGTATTTAATACGATAAAAAGGTTATAAATTTAAAATAAATTAATTAATATTTTTATAAAAGTTTAAATATATTAAAAATTTTATTTAAAATTATAAAAATATATTTAAATTAGTAAATGCAATAATAAATAATACTAGAGATTAGATTTATACCCCCTAGTTAATTTCGCAAATTCTACTAGTTTAAATCTTTTTATACGTTTAAATTCCTTTATAATATTATCCGAATAATTAAATCGATCAAATCGATATCTTTTATACTTCGATTTATATTAAAAATATATAATAATCGAAATATAGAACTAAAAATACTATATAAAAAACGATTTAAAATATATCTATTTAATATACTCGATAGTAATATTCTTCTAGCTGCTATAACGTAAATTTTTCTATAAAAGCGGAAGTAAATTCACGGTTAATAGAATAAATTATTTACGGTAATACCGTTTACAATAATTTTTAGTAATTAGATTAAAGGTTTTTTATAGTATTTATATAAATAAATAGGTAAAGAGTATAAAAAAGAGTTCGCAGGAAAATTTATAGAATACGTTTTATTATTTTAGCGTATAGCTATTTATTTATATATTTATTTATTCCTTTTATTTTTTTATTTATATATTTCGGAATAAAATATTTGTTCGGAATAAATAACTATTATATATACTATTATATATATATATATATATATATAGCTTTATTGTAATATAGTAATAAAAAGCTGCACTTGCCGTTATAGAGATAACCACTAGTATTAGTAGTAGATTCTCGGTAGATTCAATCTATAACCTTATATATTATAATATTTGATTTGCTATAATATATACTTATTATACTAATAGTTTATTTATAAATATATTCGCTAGTTATTTAAATATTATAGATTAATATATAATATTATTATTAAATTTTTATTTAAATATTTAAAATAAAATTTATTTAAATAATATAAATTATTCTAGATTAAAAGTATATAAATAATATAAATTGTTTTTTTTATAATAATTAAAATAATTATTAATTATAATAAAAAAATTTTTATAATTTATATATTAATAATTCGCTTTAAAATAACTATAAATATTAAATAACTAAATAATAATACTAATAAAAAAAATATAAATAAAAACCTTAAATCGGTAATTATACTAGTAGTTAGATCTATATAACTATTATTTATAAAAAGGATTAATTTAGAATAAAAAACAAAAATTAAAATTATATTATTTAGAATTAAAAATATAAAATCTAGTTTATATATATAAAAATTATTTAAAAGAATTAATATATTTAAAATATATTTTTTAAAATACTAATAATAATATAATAATAATAATTATTATAGATATAATTAAAAAAAAAAGAATATTAATTAAAAAAATACTAATAAATTTATATATAAAAGGAAACTAACTATTTTATTAAATATAATAAATATAAATAAAATTTTTAAAAAGATTCTAGATTAAATATTAGAATTATTATTATAAAAAATACTAATAGTTTTATTAAAAATAAAATAGCGATTTTATTAATATAAAAAATCGTTATTTATATTATATAAAAAAGCAGTTATAAAGCTTATAATAGTATATATTAATATTATATAAATAGAATATATTATAGATAAAAATTTATATATAATAAAATATTTAGAAATATATATAAAAGTTAATAGCTATTTATTAACTATTATAATTAATAACGGCTCCGAAATTAATATTATTAATAGTAGTTACGCGTGTAAAACTTATATAATATAGTATATTAACTTTATTTTATAATTTTTAAATATTAATAATAAAATAATAAAATTTTTAAATATATATAATAATATTAAAATTAATATCGACGGTATTATATAATATATACCGGTTTTTATAATAGAAAATTATATATATAATATAATTTTTAATTATATATATAAATATAAAATAAAAGTTTATATATAAAATAATAATAATAAAATTTATTATATTATAATAATAGATTAAAATAATATATAAATTATAATTTATATAATACTAGCTAAAAGTATAATTAATTATCTAATATATAAAGTTTATAAAAAAATTTTAAAAAAATAAATAGGTTTAATATTAATATAAAATCTATTTATTTATAGTAAAATTGAATAATATAATTAAAAATAAATTATACGTTTATTATAATAGAAAAATTTATAATTATTTTTCGTTTTTATTTAATAATAATAGAAAATACTATATTAAAACTTTTATCTAATTATATATATTTAGAATATTTATTTAAAATATTTGATATAATAGTTATATAGTTTATAATTAAAAAATTAGTTTATATTACTATTATATATAAATATAAAATATAAAAAATATATTTAATAAATACTATTATTATTAACGGTTCGATTTTAAACGGTTTAATAAATTAGAAAAATATTATATAAAACTAGCACTGGGCCACCGTCCCAATGGGATTTTGCTGCTGGCAGCTGGCAGCTGGCAGCTGGTAGGGCTGGCAACTGGTAGGGCTGGGAACTGGTAGGGCTGCCAGTCAGCGCAGTACAGCTAGAACTTCTACGCGCTATAGCGCCACCAATTTTAATCTGATTTTCAAAATTTTTGTAGTATTAGAATGCGCTCGTTTAGCGCTTCAAAATAAGCTACTATGCATAMTACTGTGCACGAGACTGACGAAGTTATTTAACTGTAAAAAAACCAGCTGTTTTGGTGGTTAGAGGCGCTAACCGGATTTATAACTACAAACGTTCGATACCAACCGATAAGATTTATATTTATTTCGGGTCGGGAAGCCGATAAGGGACGTTTTTTAATATATATATAATATTTTTAATATTAAATATTATAATCTTTTATAGATTAAATATAATAAATAATTAATATCAAAATTTATATTAAATATAAAAAGTATTAGATTTATATTTAAAAACTAGAATATATTATTTATTAAATTAATATATTATTTATAAAACGAGATTTTTTTATAGAAATAATATATAAAAAATAAACTATATTAATATAAATAATTATCGAAATTAAATATATTAAAAATAAAATTATACTAATTTAATAAATTAAAATAATTCTATATAAATTATAATAAATAACTAGATTTTTTATATTTAAAGCGTTTTATAAAACGATTATATTATATAATAAATATAAAATAATAGTATTATATTAAAAGTAAAAAACTATTTATCTATAAAATCTATAATTAAATAAATATAAATATTAAAAGGCGTTAAATTTAATTAAATAAATTTATTTAAAAGGTTTCCTTTAGGTTATAATAACTATTTAGCTTTATTTACTCTATTAACTATTTATTTATATAATATTGCCGTAATAAATATCGATAATAAATAAAACTATTAATTTTTAATAATAAATTTTTCTTTATTAATAAACGGTTTTTTAATTTATTTCTACTATTTAATATTAGTATTAATATTATTAATAGTTTTATTATATTTTAAAATCGATTTTAAATTAAAATAACGTTTATATTTTTTTATTAATATTTTAATATTATTTAAATAATATTCGAATATTTATTAATTATTTTTAAATTTATAACTAACCTAATAAATAAAATATTAAATAGAAAAACTTTTACTTTTATAAATATAGCGTTTATAAAAAATTTATTCGATTTTAAAYTTTTTATTATTATTAATAATAATTAGAGGTATAAATATATAATAATATTAATAAAAAATATTATTAAAATTAATAATAGATTTTAAATATACTATTAATATTATATTATAAATTTTTATAATAAATAGTAGCTTTAAATAATAAATTAATAATTTAATATATTCGATAATTTTAAAAAAATCTACTAATTATTATTTATTTATTTTAAAAATAAATTTTAATATATTATAATTTTAATATAAATATATTTTTATAAAATTACTAATTTTAAAATAAATTATTTAATAATCTATATTTCAATATTTTTTTATTTTTATTATAATAAAAATAATAATATTTTTAATATTAAAATATATAAACCGGTATCTTTTTATAGCTATTAATATTATAGTATTCTATATTATAAATATATTTATAAATTTACTAATTTTTAAAAAAATCGGGTTATAATAATAAACTATTTATATTATAGCTAAAAAAATAGCTAGTTTTTTAATAAAAGCGTCGATAGGAATTTTAAAGCCTAATACCTTTTTTAATTAAATAATTTACTTAAAATTTAGTAAATATAAAAGGTCTAATATTTCACAAGTTTTAAATTTAAATAATATTTAATTAGGTATTTTAAATATAAAGCTATAGTTTATAAAATTATTAAAAACTATTAATATCTATAAAAAAATAATAAATTATAGCCTAAAATCGTTTAATATAATAATATAATAGTATATAATAATTTTAGCAGTTTAATTAAACTATTCTAATATATTATTAATTTATAAATACTAAATAATAGAATATTATAAATCCACTTTTAATATTTTAAATATCTAATATTATAACTAGCCTATAAACTTTCTATTATAATCTAAAATTATTATTTTTAATATACTTTAATTTAGTTTTACTAATTTATTTAATAAATATTCGATTTATTATTTACTATTTTAAATAATTTTTATAGATATATAAATAATTATTTTAATAAATTTATTTATTATTAATATATAATAATTATATCCTTTATATAATTTTAGTAGAATAAAAATAAAATCGATAATAAATATATAAAATAGTTTTATTAGATTAAATACTAGTTATAAAATTTTATATAAATAGTAATAAAATATTTAATTAACTTAATACTATAAATAATAGCGAATAAATTTATATAGTTTTATTAATATATTATATATATAAAAGCTTTTTATTAAATATTTATATATATATATATAATTAGAATAGTTTATTTTATTATATATTAACTAAAATCTTTTTTTTCTATATTTATAAATATTACTAAATATAAACTTTATTTATTACTATTAAAATAGAATAGCGCGTTAATAATATAATATAATAGTTTAATAATATTATTATTTAGTTTTATATTAGTTTTAATAACTTTTTTAACTTTAATTTAATAGTTTTTTTTTATATATTTATCGATTAATTATTAATAGAATTCAGTAAATATTTTTATTAAATTTACCGGGAAGTAATATATTATAAAGGCCTTTATATCTAGTAATTCGGTTATTTCTAGGCGGTATTTATAGCTAGCGAGCTTTAATAATATATCTAAAACTATATTTATAATTTTAAATTTATAACGAATATTAAATTTAAAATATTAAAAATATTTAAAAATTTATATTAAACGGAAGTTAAATTTTTTTATAAATATTATATTTAAATTAATTTAATATAAAATATTAACTATAATAAAATAGTTCGTATATATAATAATAATATATTTAACTATTTTAATTATATAGCGGATTTTTTTAACTATTTAAATAATATTTATAACTTTTAATTTTATAAATTAATAACGTATTTTAATATTTAATAATAAGCGGTTAAAAAATAGAATCGATCGTTTAAATTTCTAATTAAATTCTTCGCCTATTTTATAAATAGCCTTATTTATATTATAATAAATATAAATTATAAAACCGAATTTTTTACTAATATCTAGATTTATATATAGTATTAAGCTTTTATTAAAATAAACTAGAATCGATAATAAAAAAAAAAGCTTTTATAAATAATAAAATATATTAAATTTTTTAAATATAAATACTACTAATAGATTTTAAATAATAGTTTTTTTATAAATATTATTTTTAACGGTAATATTACGGTTTATATAAATTTTATATTTTTAGAATAATTTAATAATAGCTATATTATTATTAATATATTATTAAAAGTAGCCTATTAAATTAAAATATTTTTTTAGCTATTAAAGCGTATATAGAAATAAAAATTTTAAAATTATTTTTAGTTTATTTTTTATTATAATAAATCTAAAAGTATTAATTTTCTAATTTAATAAATATATAAATATATAATTAATAAATAATTTTATAAATAATAAATATAAATTTATAATACTAAATATATTAAAAATTTAGTTAAAATATTCCGCGTATTTTTTTATTAAAAAGGAAAAAACTATAATATTATTAATATAAGTTTTATAAAAAAAACGAAATAAATATAAAATTTTATCTATTATTTATTATAAATAAACTAGTAAAAATTATAATAGTTTATTATCGGTATTTTAAACGTTTTTTACCTTTAATATAAAACTATTATTAGGCGGTAGTAATACTATTCATTAATCTATTATTAATTAAAGAAGTATATAGAATTAATTATAAAAAGGATTTTAATACTATAAATTTATATTAAAATTTCCGATTATAATAAAATTAAATAGATATTTAATATTATAATTCTATTAAATACCCGAATATTAATAATAATACGGTTTTTAAAACTTTTATTAGTATTTTTCTAAATTATAAAGTAGGAAAATAAAAATAAGGTAGCTATAATAGTTTATTTTATCCGATCTTACTTATAAAATTTATTAAAGGTTTTATTAATAATTTTTTTATTATAGATATTAATAAAGTATATATAAATTTATTCGAATTTATAAATTTATTTTTAATTTTTTATTAATAGAATATTTATATATTTTAACTTCGATATATTAATTATATTATCGGTATCTTATTATAAACGCGGGTAATATTTAATTAAAATAATTAAAGCAGTTCGTTTAATTTATATTCTAAAAATCGTTATTTTTATAAAATAAACTATTTTTATTTAATAGTTAAAATTAATAAATTATATAATAATAGTATTTAAAACTATAGTAGCTATTATAATAACTATTATATAACGCTTAAAATTTTTTAAAAACTATTCGAGCTTTTATTTTAATATTTTAATAGCTAATTTATAGTTTTTTAAATTAATTTAATAATATTTATTAGTTTTATATTCTTTAACGGTATCTAGTTAAATTTTTATAGCTAATTAAATAGGAAATAATAAATCGTTTCGAATATAAATTTACTTAAATATATAGTTTATAATATATATATAGTTTATAAAAGTATTTAATATTTTTAATTTATATATAAAATTATAATTTTATAAAAAATTCAGTAGATTTTAATATAAACCTGCGACTTTAACAGTTCTACTAATATATAACGGTATTATTATATATTAAATACTATAGACAATTATACTTATTTTAATACTTTTAATACTAATAGTAATTAATACTATTATATTATTATAAAAGCTAATAGTTATTATATTAATAAATAATTATATATCGATATTTTTAAACTTTATAATATTAATATCGATAAATATATTAGCGCTTAGATTATCTACTAAATAAAACTCGCGTATAATAATAATAAACTTTATAGCTTTTTTATTAAATATAAAAATTTTAATAATTATAAACTTAATAATATTATATTATTTCTCGCTAATACTTCTAATATTTATAAAAGCTAGTATTTTTTAAATTATAGTATATAGTAGCTATTTTAATAGAAATTTTCGATTAATTAAATTTATTATATAGTTTATATTTTAATAAAAGCTATAATTCTTTATATTAAATTATAAGCGAATATTTATAATTATATAATAGTATTTTTAGAATATAAAACTAGCTATTAATATATTTTTTATAGTCGAACGAATTAATTAAAATATTTATAATAGCAGCTATTTAATAATCTCTAGTTTAATAACTTTCGATTTATTTTTAAATAATTTAACTAGTTTTAAATAAATTTACGCTAATATTATTAAAATATTTAACTTAATAGTTAGTTTAATTATAATAGCTATAGTTAAAAATAATTTTCTACTATAATTAACGTATAGATAATAATATAAAACGTTATTTAACTTAAAAATTTTATTATATTTATTATATTAATATATTTTTACTAGTTTAAATTTAAATATTATACGTTTTATTATAATAAAATAAAATTCTATTATATTATTATAATAGTTAAAATCTTTAATAGTAGTATATAAAGTTTTATTAAATTTTTTATCTATTATATATTTAGTTTTAATAAAATCCGTTAATTAGTAAAAGCTATTTTTATAATTTTAATACTATTTTATTCTATTATCTAAAATCTACTCGCTAAAAGCTTCTTATTAAAAATAGACTCGTTAATTATTCAGCTAGCGGCTTTTATATAGATTTCGGCTGTTATTATACTATTAATAATTATAACCCTATTAGTTTTTAATTTAATTCTTTTATAAAAGAGTAATAATTTTAAATAAAAACTACTAATAATTATTTTAAATAATACGCTTATTATTTTTTATACCCGGCTCGTTTTTAATTAACGGAGCTTATAAAACCGTAAGGAGTTTCTAGTATTAATATATAATAGAAAATATATTTAGCTGGTTTCTTTATATATAGTTCGGGTATATAAATAAATATTTAGATATATAAAAAGAGTTATTTTATAATAGCTAGTATATTATTACTCCTTTATATTATTTATTTTTATTCTTTTATAAAAGGTTTAATTTTAATATTTTATAGTTTTTATTACTACTATAAATATCGAATTAATTATTCTTTTTATTTTAAAAAAATTTATAAAAAGCTTTAATAATAATTATTATAGTTTTATCCGGAATTAATATTTATAACCGGGCGCTAAAATATTTAATACTAATTATTATTTAAATATTTTTAGTAGATATTATTTTTATATTTTTTACTTTAATAATAATATTATTAAAATATTTTAAAAGATTTTTTTAAATCTATATATTATTAATAATATAATATATCTATTTTAGCTATATTAACGCAATAGATAATAGCTCGCCGAAATAGTTTTTAAAAAATATATATTATAGTTTATTACTATCGTTTAATTATAATAATTTATAAATAAATTTACTAATTATAATAATAAATTATATAATTATTTCGCTTTAAAAATAAAAATCTAGATTATAATATATTAATAATATATTTATTGTTTTATATTTTATTTTTTTATACTATATAAAAGCGTATATATTATAATAAATATTATATAATTTTATAGATTTTATAAGCGGTTTATCGCTATCTAGTTAAAATAGACTAATATTATAAGCCCTTTATTATAATTTAGTAATTATTAGTATAATTATTAAATTTATCGGTATAATAATTATTTAATTCTAGAAGTTTTATATAAAAATTTCTAGTAGTTAAATTAAACAGGCGATTATAAATAATTATCTATTTAAAAAAATTTACTACTATTATAATATATTACTATTATCTATAGATTTACTCTATTATTATTATAATAAAATTTCTACTATATTTAGCGGCGATATAACGTTTTCTTCTAATTTTATTAAATAAAATAGGCTGGATTTAATACTAAAAATATAGTTTCGCTATTTAAATATATTAATATAGTTAGTAATATTTATAAATTTATTAAATTATTATAAATCTTTTAGCGAGTTTAAAAAGTAAAAATAAAAATTTAAATTATTTTAAATAAAATTTATAACTAGCTTTTAAATATAAATTTAAAAGTTTTTATTTTTAAAAATTATAGTAGCGTTATTACAGAAATCGTTTATTATTTTAATAAAAATCTATAAATACTTATTTTAAACTATAGAATTAATAATAATAAAAGCTATATTAATTTAAATTACCCGGCTATTAAAAAATTTCTATATTAAAAAACGATATAAATCTGGATTTTTTTTATAAATATAATTAATATAAATTTTAAAGATTATTATAAAAGCTCGATTTTATTTTAAAAACTATTTAATATATTTTTAAAACTTTTTAATATAAAAAGTAATTATAATAAAAGCTAGTATAATAATAAAATCGATTAAATCCTTTAAATTATAATAAAAAATATCTAGAATTTCGCTAGAAAAACTAGAAACTAGAGTATATTTTAATTAATTCTATTAACCGAATATTAATACGGAAGCGGTAGTTTAATAGGCGAAAAAGTACTAGATTTATCTAGAGAATCTAGTACTATATAATAGTTAATAGTATATATATATAGAAGTTAATAGTATTATATTTTATATAAATTACCTTTAATTACTACTATTTATTATATTATAAATATAAAGTAATAATATTATATTAAAAGTAAAAAATTATTTATTTATAAAATCTATAATTAAATAAATATAAGCGTTAAAAGACGCTAAATTTAATTAGGTAAATATATTTAAAAGGCTTCCTTCGAGCTATAGTAGCTATTTAGCCCTATCTGCCCTTTTAACCTTCTGCTTATATAGTATAACCGTAATAACAACCGGTTTTAAAATTATTCTATAAAAATATATTAATATATTATTATAATTATATATTAGTTATTAATATTATAAACGATTATTTAAAATTAAAATTTTATTGAATTCGACGATAATATTTTAAACTAGTCTAATAATATAAAAATATAATTCTAATATAATCGCGTAAAAGTTATTTTTATTCGAAATTTTAAATAATAAAATCTAGATTCAAATATTTTATAAATAATTATAAAAATATCTAGCCTCGTTATTTAATTTAGTTTTCGGGAAAAGCGCTAATTAATTTTTAGATAATTTATAGCGGATAATTTTTTTTTAAATAGCTTTTAATATAATTAATAATTTATTTTATATTAGTTATTATTCTAAAATAAAATTATAAATTATTATTTAATTAATATTTTAACGGAATTTTAATATTATAAAATCTTATAATAAAATTATCGATATTAAAATTTTATCGATTTTTTTAATTATTAATTTCGCGATTTTAATTTAATCGATTTTAATAAATATAGTTTATATTATATTCGGCGCAAAAAATTTTAATTTTAAATAGCTAGTATTAAAATAATTAATTATATTAACTTCAATTTATTTAAATAATTTGATCGATTATTTTAATAAAATATTATAGTTAATTTTATTAGAATTTTTATAAAATTTAATAACTTTTAGCGCTAAAAGTTTTTTATTTTATTTTAAATATTAAATTTATAAATAATCGATTTATTTAATTTAATTTCGTAAATATATAATTATATAAAATATTTTTATTGCGAATAATTACTATTACAATTTAATATATAATTAAAGTTTTTTCAATATTTTTAATTATAAAATACCCGATTTATTTAACGCTCGAGCGATTATCGTATATAAAATAGAAATTTTATTTTTTATTATTTTTAATAAGAATTTTATATTAAAACGCGGGAAAATTAATTTAATAATTTTTAATCGAAATTAAAATATATTAATAAATCGAATATTATTAAATTTTAACAAAATTATATAATATAAATATATTCAAAACTTATATATATTAGAATAAAAAAAATTTATTTAATCGAAAAAATAAACGATTAAAAATAAAATCGATTATTTAAATTTTTATTTAAAATTTTTATTTATTTGAATTAATATAATTTTAAATTATTAAATCGAATATTTTATTAATATTTATTATTAATTTTTAAAATATTGAAATAAATAATATTATAATAAATATTTTATTAATAAAATATTATTTTTTTAAATAATTTTCGTTTATTAAAAAAATTATTTTTGAAAATATAATAATATATTTAGAAATATTATAAATAAAAACTATAATAAAAATATATTTTTATTATTAATAATAAATAAAAAATAAATATTCCTTTAATAGCTGATTTTATCTAAATTTTATTGCTAATAATATAAAAATTAATTATTATATTATAATATAAATAAATCTATTAAAAAAAAACTTTTAAATAAAAAATTTAATAGATAAATATTATTATTAAATTATTAAAGCAGTAAATATTTTAATTTTAGATAAAAATTATATAATAGTATTAAAATATTAAATTACTAATATTATAAACTTTAAAAATTTTTAATTCTATATTAAATAATAAAAATAAATTTAATAACCGTTTTATAATAAAAAAAAATCTATTTTTAAAAACGATTAATTTTATTTATTATCGATATTTATTATAATTATATTATATAAATAATAAATTAATAATATAAAAAAAATTAAATAATTATTATAATTCGAAAAATTTTTTTTAAATATATTTATCTAGTTGAATTTAATATTTTTTAGCGTTTATATTTATTTAAAAATAAATTTTATAAATTAATAAGTTTAGATTTTTAATATAATACTATTATTTTATATTTATTATATAATAAAAAATAAATATAATATTTAAAAATTTTAAATAAAAATTATATTATTGAATTATTATATATATTCTAGCGGCTATTTATAGATTAATATATTTATTTATTATTTTAATTTAGTATTTTTAATTTGAAAAATTATTATAAAATATAATTAAAAATATAAATTTATAGAATTTCTATATATAAATTCTATAATAGCTAGTGAAAAAATCGAGAAATAGTATTTCGACCATTTTACAGATAATATATAAATTTTTTTAGTATTTAATACCTCGATATATTAAAGAGCTTTATTGGATATTTGGGAACAGTATTTGCCTGGAGTTCTAACCTTGACTGCCCAAGTTGTTTTCCGTGGGTGTGGCGCTGTAAGCAGGCAAAGCAGTTTGAAAGCACTGGAGAGGGAGCCTACAGTATCGAGGAGCACCGAAGTACTTAGGGAGTGTGCATGGTGTTCGTGTCCAAAGTCGGAAGAAAAAGATGACGTCACTAAGGCTCCCCTGGCAGCCCGAGGCGGAATGATTCCGCTTCGCGGGCAGGCCGAGGTTGTTTTCTCAATGTTCGCCGCAGTCCGTCTGCTCACAACTCGCACTTCGCATCTTCATGGCAAAGCCAGCGATGAAAATCCTAGGCTTGTTGAATCACAACCCAAATGCTGATGAATAATGATGGTCTGGGGAAATAGTCCTGATCGGAGGTATCAGACATATCCACTTGCTCCTATGGAGCCGGCCCCGGGACTCTTTATTCACATTCTGCAAAGGATTCACTGATATTCCCCTCCATCGGATGTAAGCTCATCAAGCACTTCATGCACTGCATATAGGACTCACTTCAGCTGGTCGCTGGACTCCGCTGCATCGGTATGGGGGAAGTGACGGTGGGGTTGAAGCAGGTACGGTAACTCAGATCGGAAGGAGCGCTCGGTCATATTCTCATTTCCACGAACATGTTCAACGCTTGGCCGGGTGAGGCAATTTCGCTTCAACATCAAAACTACCTTTTCTGTACTAGCTTCACATTACTCTCTCCTCGCCTCCAAAGATGACTTCTTTTTCAGCTCAGGATCTTGCCGTTCAGTGCCAGAATTTGTCAGCGAAGAAATGTCTTCAGGTCTGCTATGACACGGTTGTTTCACACTTGCAGAAGGCAAGAATTCAAAGCGCCGCGTGCGCTGTAGCTATAGAGCGGACGTGTTCTTATCTGCGATCGGAGGAGACTCTTGGGAGATTCGGCCCCGGCACTACCGAGCAATGGATTGTATGTCTCGAAGAAGAGCACGGCATCAACAGCATCCGGAAACAAATCACAGCCGGTTTACGGTACAGAAACGCTATGGCGGCGGCAGAGGCCACGATCATGGCACACTGGCACATCCCCCTCCACGATGTCTTCATCCATGACTCCTTCACCAAAAGCATCTCCCTATCCCTCGCCAAGAGCCTTGGTCGCCTCGCCAAGATCCTCCCACTCACTCAGGCACGCACCGAGATCAAGAGCGCTATCACCCTTCGGATCGAAAACACAGGCAGCACATTGAACCACGCCTGCCCCCGGGACATTACAAACATCCTATCACGACTGCGGGAAGAGAAAGGAGGTCATGAGAATCGTGTGGAGGATATGGAAGACCAGGATTTGGAAGAGAAGTGTCAGAGTCTTGAAGATGAAGACGTAGAAGAGGAGTGTCAAAGCCTTGAGAATGAAGCCGGGGAAAACGAAGGTCACAGGCTTGAAGTTGGAGACTTGGAGTGGGAAGGTCAGAGGCTTGAAGATGAGAACTTGAACGAGCGAGGTCAGAGGCTTGAAGTTGAGGATTTGGAGGAAGGTCAGAGCTTTGACAATGAGCACCTTGATCCACGCGATTCCGATCAAGATGAAGAGCCCTCGCCCGTCAATCACGCGGCTACCAAAATTACCCAGCGAAAACGTAAACACAAGGCCAGCCATCATCTCTATCAGCCAAGCAAGAAGAACGTCAACAGGAATTCCACTCCAGTGCCACCGATTGAGGTTGCTCGGCGGGCACCCTCCTCTCTCCCCTTCGGCACGCCTTCAGATGATCGGATCGGAGAAAGTACGTCGACCAGTCCTATCGATCCGCATGACTCCAGTCCCCTCTCACCAATTGGCGCCGCCAATATCTCAGCCTCACCGGTCTCCTTTATTCCGGATGTCCATGATACAATCGACGCGGGCTTTCCGACCGCTCAAAGAAGAGGACTGCACCAGTCAGGCACAAGAGGAAGCGTTGCCGTCGCAAAAGGCGGCAATCTCGTGGGAGATGCTCTGTTGCCGGGGAAGAGCGAAACCTCACTGGGGTCCGACTGCTGTATACTGGATGACCGTAATAAGGTTGCTCCCCAGCCGGCGACTTCATCCCTGGATTGTGTACCCAACAACACCGTCGAAGGTGCTCAGACGTCGCTGGCTCCGGGTAAGATGCTTTCGACCACGGCCATCCAGTTGATCCTCCATATGATCGCCGACGGCATAGGATACTGCTACGACCCAAGCTACTTCAACGCCGATGAACCTCGAAAGATCAGCGTTCCCAACCGGGCCCCGGATGCCCGGCTTTTGATCTTGCCGTTGAATCGTCGCAGGCATTGGACAGTAGCCTTATTCGATCGGGAAGACCATAGCATCGGGTACTACGATCCTTTGCATGGCAGGACCGGAGCGGCTTCGGAAATGTCTCTGTTGCTCAAACACTGGAACCAGATCGACGAAGGCAACGAGTGGACATCAAAGCATATATCTGGCCCTCAGCAACCCAACCACGAGGACTGCGGAATCTACGTCCTCGTCACAATCTTCTACATCGCAGCGCAGCGAGTCCCTCCCCGTGATCTTGACGGTGATCTGTGGCGGTACATATTTCGAGATTCCTTGAGAGGCACATCCGACAGGCAGAGTATTCGTACACTCGTGGTCGCACGCAGCAAGCTAGGTGGGCTTTCTATCCATTCCCTATCCCTTCATTCCGACTCGGTGAACCTCCTGTGACGATATACTACAGATGAAGAAGTAACCGTATCGGTACCAACGTCCTCGACCTCCGTGCGCGAAACTATATGTATCTCCGTCTCTTCAATTGCCCACTCCGTCGGCCAATGCCGGCAGCAGCTTTCAACAGCTCGAGCCATTCATGTCGAACGCACCTCCATCGTCGATCTGATCACCCACATCCATCAATGCGCTGTTACGACCGCTGCCTCGGCACGTCAATCGCACGACTGCGACGTTGAGGAATACGACAAGCACACGGTCATCATGCGGCAATACAACGCCCTTGGTACCATGCGACAGGAGAACATCTGGCGACTCATGCAGGCGGAGTCGGCCAAGGTCGAGCGACGTATCAAAGTCGAAAAGGCCAGAGCGGAGGATTGCGAGAAGCGGGAGAGACAGCTGGCGACTGGACTGTCCACGGCTAGGTTTGTCATTCATTCCTGTGCTACCTACTCCTTCACTCCATCACATGTTCGACGCCTGAAGCCTGGTAGTCTCTTCATCCACCGCGATCCTGTTTCATTCCCTACTCATCCTTTCTCCTTCCTTGCTCCCCCTTTTCTCCTTTCCTCCACGCGCTCCTTTCACTTTACTCCCTCCTCTCTCATGTTCTCCTGTTCCTCCATGGCCCTCATCCCTGGTGCCTCATGTCGCTTATACTTCGTCTTCCCACGCAGGACCGCACTTTCCCAATGGGGACTCATCGTTCAAGACCGGGAATCGTGCCTCAAGTCTGCGATGCAGGAGCTTACGGGCCTCAAAATTGATCTTAAAGAGCAGCTGGAGAGGCTTGATGGTATCGACCTCACGGATCTTGTTGCGATAACCTGACAAGGATAGTTGGATTGACACCATTGCTCTACGATTAATGACTGTACGCTATGCATGTCATCTTTGTCGGAATAAATATTGATTTTGGGTGCTGGTACGCTTTATTTGGTAGGGAACATCATGGAGCTATAAGCTCAACGGAATCATGGGAAAGGATTGGGCTGGATGGCGATGGCTAATTGTATGTTGAGGAGAATTATAGGAATGTAACAGGACGGACTTGGCGACTTTAAGCTAGACGGACCCGAGATTTGATTCTATGCCTCTTCGCCCTCTGACCCCCGCAAATGCAATGCACATAAACGATGCTCTCCAATTCATTATTATATCAAGTTCTCGTCAACTCTGGAATGCTAACAGTGGGTATCAATCCATCCTGCTAACGCCCCTCTACCGAAAGAATTACACGCCCTTGCTCAATCTTCCAAACGGCACTCCCACTCTAATTGCTCTATACAACACATTCGCTGTTCGTCCTCGGCGATGTCCTGACCCCAAGCGGGAAAGAGACTCTTCATCTCACTCGAATTTACCGCGCCGCCGTGCTCCTGTATATCATCTAACCACTGCTGCTCTTTCTCCATGTGCTTCCTCCACCGACCGTGTGGACCAGATCTGGCGCGCTCGGCGGCAATGGCGGACTCGTATAGGGCTCTACTGGCCTCGCGGCCTTCGTCCCAGCTGCTGAGGGGTCCCGAAGATTTTGGGTCGTTGCCGCCACTTGCAATGCTTTGTGAGCTTGTAAGGTTGGGGAGTTCTTGGTGGGATCTGCTCTCCGGTGCCGTAGGGGTCGCGGCATCGGGGTTGCGGATACCATGGTGTTCCTCCGATGCAACTCGAGCGCGTTCCACAGCCGTCCCACGGTCGTCTTCCCCATCGTTCCTGACTCTCGTCTTGAGCGCTTGGTGGTAAGTATGGGTAGGCTCGGGGTTCGTGATGCGCTTTGGTTGGCAGGCTTCCATGAACCGCCGTACTTATAGCACTCTTCGGCATCGACAAGCTCAGATGTGCCGCTCTCCACCCGCAGCAGATGGCACTCATGCCCTTATTGTAAAAAGCCCGAGAGCATCGTGAAAATTGCCCGAGCGAAACGAGCGGACATGCATTCCCGTGCGACTCCGAGATGATGGAGTCTAGCATTGTGGTAGAGATCAGCCAATCCCTTGGAGTAAGCCAATACATGTGTATCAAACTCGGCGCCTCCGTTTGCATTGTGTTTCGGTGTGTGGACAAATCGCATCCTGTCCCAGCCTCGATGCAAATCCGTGCGGAGGAGCATGGTATTCGATGTATCATTGATCCCCTGCCTTCCCCCATACCTAGTACCCCATATCAATTCATTCGGTTGTCCTGATAGCATTGTACTTCAGCGAGAGGGCAAGTGACGGTTATCGCACCCCTCTGTATAAGCAGTCATCCGGCATAACGGGTCCTGTAAAGCAATAGCGTCAGAGCTTGTATTGAGAGCCAAAGTCCCAAAGAGCCGGCAGGTATTTCGGTTACTACCTTGCAAACAGACTTAACCATACCTTCGATCTATATCTGATTTCAATAGAGTCGCCTTGAAAGCGAGTCGAGCCGCGAGAACTTTCTCACGAATCTGGTCGTTGAAATCAAGTCAGGAGAAATCCCGCTTGAGGAGATGACAATACACGTCTCCACTCTGGTGTATGGGTCTTTGATTCCTTCATCCACCAATTATCACTGCCTGATATCTCCTAGCATCGCGGGCGGTGAGACGGTGTCGACTTTCCTTGCAGCGACAACACACTACCTCCTTAAGGACCCACAGCATTCGGGCTACTCGCGCCTTTAAGACGGGATCCGCCAACGGTACAGCACGGAAAGCGAGATTGACGCTCAGACCGCGCAACAGCGACCATACCCACAGGCCGTTAATTCAAGAAGGCCTGAGAATCTGCCTACCGGACAGTCAGGGTTTCCCCCGACTGAGTCAAGGGCAGACGAATGACGGACGGTTTGTGCCCAAAGGGGTGAGCACTAATAATTTTCCCAGAAGAACCCGTCCTTTGGAGGCGAAATAGATGAATGCTAATGTGAGATTCGACGGAAGAGTACACAAGTGCATGGACCGTCACACACGACGAGCGCAGTACCCCCAATCCTATGACATTCAAAGCAGAGGGCTGGCTTGATGGCGACACCGAAAATGTTAGACAGCCGAGTCAACTGTTCGGCCTGGGACCAAGAGGGTGTTTGGGTCGGAAGTAGGTCATGAAATCTCGGCGTGACTGGAAATTTGGTTTCCATTTCGGATGTTATGGCTTGAGTAGCCTGACCGATTTGGCTTTGGCAGAGACAGTGAGCCTTGCTTTCTTTGAGCACCGCCACTGGTCCTAGTGGGGATCTAAAAATCCATACTCTGGAGCGAGATCTTGTGCACTTCTCCGTTATGGAACACCCCGATTACATCATCCCAACTTGTATCCCCTCAATGACCCACCATCTCCTCATTATATCCATTCCGATCATTTCAACACCCCTTATCTCCTCTCATGATCTCTTCTGCAGCTCAGCCCCTACATTGTCCCCAGGCGCCAAAGTTAACGTACCCTTGCGCCTCGAGAATATCTTCCTTTCCACCTCCTCTTTTCACTCCCCCCCTCTTTGAAAGAACCCTGTACTCTCTAAGCAACGTCACAATGAAAGCCATGTACTCCGATTGGGCGAATTTTCGACCTAGGCAAGCTGGGGCACCGTCGGAGAAGGTGAGGAAGGTTCCTCGTGGACGGCCGGTGGTTGATAGTCGGTTCTGAGAAGTAGAAGTATTGGCGTTGGTTTCGTTTGAAATAGATGGGTTTGTCCAGCGGGTGGGGTCGAGTGTGTGAGCGTCTGGCCAGTGTTGCTCTGTGTGGTGGGTTGCAGGTACGTTGAGGTAGACTCTGCATCCTGTAGGAAGGAGTACTGGCTTAGATCCTTCGGGCGTGGTGACCTTGACGGGAGTTGGGCGGGTGACTATCTTCGTGATCTGCTGTGGCGCGGGAAAAAGGCGAAGGGTCTCGTGCTATTGTGGCATCGCACATTAGCTGTTCAGTCACTCGAGGCGACGAACTCTCCTCACTTGCTTTCGACATGATGAAAACACTCACCATGAACCCATATGTGTAATTCAACTTGTCGAAATCGTTCGTGTAAGTAAGCTTCATTGGCCGTCGTCTCGTATCTCGCCAAGAGGTGAAGGAACAGATTACCCGTCACCTCCGTCTCGGTGAAGGCTTGCTTCTTCGTCGGCGCTGCCGTTGCGTTCTCACGCTTCCCGGCAACTTTTGCTTCATCGGCGGAGGCGCGTAGGACAGATGTAAGCAAGTTTCCGCGGGCGGATCCTGGAATGTAGCTATTACCACCATAGCTACTGTGGACCTCGTGCTTTTCCGATCGTATCATCTCCTGCATATAGGCTTCAAACTCCTCTTGCGCAATGGCTGCTGTTCTCAAAGGACTCATATATATCATTCATCGCGGTAGGAGCAGCACAGGTATTGTGTTCGCCATCGTGGTTGTCATCGCGTCCAGGAAGCCAGATGTATAGCCGGTTGGAATTGCATTTGCACTGGCGCTCAACGTACCTTCGTTCCATTCGAGATCTCGCCTAGAATCGTTTTTGGCAATCACCGCAAGCGTCAGACCAAGGAGGATGGATGATACCAGACAGAGGCCAGACGGCGCATCTGTAGCTTCGTTTCATGCCAGACAAGGTCATTGGCCCCTGTACTGTCGGCAAAGGGAGGAGCTGTGATACGCAGATGGAAACGGAAAGCTGTAGTCGTCACATTTGGACCATAGATCTCGAGAAGCTCTATCAAGATGAAGACTGAGTCAGCTACGAGGTATATAAAGTACCGGCGATGTTGAGGAAAAGATGGCAGGAAAACATTGAGCAACTGACTGTGTTTATCACGCGGTTTTGTGAACTCATTCCTTCTCTTCATTGCGTCCCAGCCCATCGGCGCATCATACACGCAGCAAACACCTCGCCGTTTTCATCATGAGCTCTGCGCTTGTCCTCGAACGACCAATCTTTGATCATCAACCGGCACCATCGCGGCCACCCTTTCCCCTCGAGTAAATGGTTGTGATACATCCATCGGAGAATTGGAGTCAAGATGTAGCATATCTAGCAAAATGGTCAAAGGCTATATGAAGCGACGAGATATCCGGGCTGCTTGCTGCCAGTCGTATTGCCTCAGAGAATATTTGACAATTCTTAGCAATGTAGACATTGCGTCTGATGCCGGTTGCGACTGAGGACAATGGTGTATTGGGCGATAGGACTGTAGAGATGGGTAAGCGTGTCATGCAGCAGAAAATCACATTGCCAACATAAAATGGTGATAGTGGTGGGTCGAGGATCCTGCCACCGTCAATTGCATCCGTGGCAATAGAGTCTCGGCTTTCATCTCAGGCCTGACCCTTTGAAAGGGGGAAAGCGAGCGCGCGGTATGCTTACCCAGAGCAAAGCCACGAGTGCGTCGCCTGAAGAGATGCAACCTGGTCCTTGTGGTGCACTGTCTTGTTTGAGCCGCTGGATTGATTGAGAGCTGAAGGTGAAAAGGCATGTCTTGGTCTCGGGGCTTCCCGGAGCGGTGGCAGCGGCTGGAATATACTGAGATTCTCTTCCCGGATGAATTGAAGGCTGCCTTTGGAGGTTCTCTGGAGCGTGCAGGCCCAGAAGATGCCAAAGGTTAGTGCTACCCTTTAGCTCGTCATATCTTGCCTTTGATCTGGTCTTGTCGATTCCTGGCGATGTGAATTGCATTTGTATGCGGTCACCTTGTACCTTCCTGTTCGTAGGATCCTGCGGTTCCCGGCAATTCTGAGACCATCTTTTAAGAATTGACGAGCTTGCTCTTGCATCGGCAAATGAATGGGAGCAGCAGAAGGAAAATCAAGCAGCCACCGGGAATCAGGTTGATCTGKGCAAATACGACTTCATTCGTTCTTTCAAGGTCAGCAGTTAAAGGTGCCAGAATCTTAGTACCAAGCTTACCTTGAGCCTTTATATCACTGCACGAATGGTCCCATCCAGAATGACCCTTGGTAAGATCATTGACAGTCCAGAAGTTATGAAGGTAGTGCTCCATGTACCCAAGCTTTAAAATACCGGGGCGTAGACCTGAAGCTTGACTCGAATCAAAATGAGGCTTAGAGGAGTTTACAGTCATCCAGGGCCTTTTCCCAGACTACATTGTATTTTTGCTCCAATGTGAGGATGAAGGCCTGGTGGAGAGGGGGAATACTCTCGTCCAGTAGACTGAAGTCGTACAGACGGTGCCGAGCACCGAGATTTTCCCGCGAGCCCTGGATCACACCGACGTCGTTGTTTGGTAGTATCCAGGGACAGCAGATTTTCCAAGGTGACCGTCGAACATGTGTAGCTCTGACAGACAATACTGCACCATCCTGCGAGCTTACGCGATTATCAAGTAAACTTAGGGAGGAACGCTAGCCTTTCTTGTCCTGGGCTTTAGAGCCTCCTTTCCGCCATGATGCGGGCCTCTCTGCATAAATTTAGTCGGCAGTGCAGAAGGCAGGAAAGTCCTGAGAAACCCCTGATTGATCCTTATCACAGGCTTCACGTCAAGCACCCAACTCCGGCGGAGAACATAATCACAACCCTCTCCATCCCCGAATCTCGGGCATGCCATCGGGTCGCAACGCAACTCTAATGGCGTCAGGATTCTTCTACGCTCCTCGACGACTTTCGAAACTGAATGCMGCAGTGTACACATTCTCGTGTTCGTGTGGTTGACAATGATTCTACCATTACCTTCCCAATTCGTTTTAGATCGTCAAAGTATTGAAGTCTTCGTGAAGCGATAGCTGGCAGCTGAAATGGGCGAGGATTTATGCAGCGTCGACGTCTTTGCTGGTGCGGTTACTGACTTGAACGCCTTGTCCACAATCCCGCCCCCTCACTTCTTCGTGCCCCTTGTCCCAGACCTGACAGTCTCATTGACAGTCTTAGCCGGCGCCCTCTTCTCCTTCTTTGCTCCGGCGCCACTTCCCTTGGGGCATCCCTTTCCCTTCTTCGACGGCTCGAAAGAGGAGACTATGTACCCACCCACTACTTTGCCTGCTTCATCAAGAGATCAACAGCCTACAAACCGCATCTGCTGCTCTTCTCCGAGAGTTTCCTTCGGTTAGTCAGCCTTCTTTGTTGCGCCTGGTTTCCGACCAGCTGTCTTCTTCTCTTTCGCTGGAGGAGCAGGGGCAGCGGCGACTTTGGGAGTAGCGCTACCCTCGGACTGACTCAAAAGCAGCGGATCAAATCTCTGGCAATCTTTCATGAAGCTGTCCATCTTCGTCAGTTGCTTCAACGATTGTTTGCTCATCACTCCGCTGTGCCTAGCCATAACTTCTTCAATCTCCTCCCTGCGAGGCGCAATGTACTCGAGGCGAGCGCAAAGGTCGAGATGGCGCTGCAGCGCTCGTGTGAATCGCCGCAAAACTCGGTTTGAGCTGGATGGTCGCTACAAACTCCTTCTCAGCCTCCTCCCCTTTCGCGCTATCCAGCATCCATTGAAGGAAGTCCATTGACCAGGTCTTCATTCTCGCCCGATCTTCGAGGATGGGCACGATGACACGCTTGGCAGTGAGATGGTGGTCCTTGATCTTTGTGAGAGCTGGCATGGAGCGGGAAACGAGCGGCCTGATGAAGTGGGGATACAACTCGAGTCAGTCGTCGAACCATGATCCATAACTCGTCGGTTTAATCACCTTCAGTTTGGGGCAAGTGAACCTTGAACGCGTCCTCGATTGCTTCGTTGACTGGAGCTGGAGTCTCGTCCAAATGTTGGTTTAATTGCAGCTTGGCGACACGTGGGTACGGCGTCGAGCGATTGCCCATTGTCGTGTATTTACCCCCGAACATCTATCGCAACATGAGCTGTTGTATCTCCTTGATCGATGGGGCAGACTTTACCTCGAATTAGTGGGCCAACAAAGTCAACCTCGTTGACCGGAGCCGGTTTGAGCTCTTCTACATACTTGGGCGGTATCATCAGACGTTCTCCCAAAGGAGTTTGTATGTCAAGTGGCCGGGCCTTGTACAGTACTAGGTCAAAAGTCTCCGCGACACCCCACTTTTACACCAAAACCAATACATTTCAATTCCATATATCTGCACAACTCGGTATGTAAACCTTCTATTTTTAGTTTTATATACTAAAATAATCATTCAAACTCTCACTGTATAAATATCAAATATTGATTTTCTAAGGAGTCGAAATAGAATAATCTGTCGAAGAATAACCTCGTTATAAAACCGCGATTCTACGCGTAAATTTCGCGTTTTTAAAGTGGTGATGAGTACTAAACAACCCTAGAGGAGAATAATGCTGTTATAAGCTTAAAGAAGAAGATATATAATTAATAATCTTATTAAGAACTACAATCCTTAAATATTTTATAACATTCTGTTAACTGCGTTATCTGTTACCGGCTTGCGAACATGGTCACTTTTGGTGTAAAAGCGGGGTTCGCGGACACTTTTGACACCCTACTGTACTGTTGATCGCCCTCCCTAAGCGCCATATCAGCGCCATGTCTGAATCGTCGCCTTGCCTCTGCGAGAGTACATTTGTCGATACAGGCGAATGGTGCATCTGCGTATTGCTGCCTCTTTGGCTTGCTTGCCCGAGCAATCTGCGCAAGGACGGCGATGAGACACACGAAGGCATGGAAATACGAATTGGTATTGGTATGGGAAAGCAGCCCAGGTACGAATACTTCTACCCATCGCTGGAGGAATATAATGGCGACTGTACAGACGAAGGCGTAGAGAAGAGGCTCGGCGTCAGCGAGGAGCGATAGTACTGACGGAGGGAGATGATGACTACTCGTAATGCAATCGCGCCTTCCCCACCAGCGAGGATTATACATATTAGATTCTTACATAGCACGAATCCAAGCCAATCTCCATCGTCATCATTACCAACAGCGGAGGCATACGCTACACCCAATTGCAGCAGCATCAAAAGCTCGGATACAGAGAGCTGCCCTTCCAAGCAATCAAGGGCTACAATCCAGCTACCGATATTCCCAACCTGTCAGGCAAAACGCTCTTGATCACTGGTGGTAGGTCACTGGCTGACTCCTCCATTTGTTGACCTAAAAATCACCAAGAAGCTGATGAGGGTCTCATCCTCAGGAACGAATGGCCTAGGTAAACAGGCCATCCTCACTCTATCCAAACATTTCCCGGGACGCATCTTCTTCACGGGTCGCAATGCTACAGTCGCCAATGAGATCATTGCAACTCTCAAGAACCTGAATTCCAACGTTCAAATCTGAACCAGCTCTCCCTCGCCTCCGTGCAAAGTGCAGCTCAATCATTCCCCTCACAGGCCTCCAAACTTGATGTTCTGATCATCAACGCCGGCGCCATGGCTACCGATCCCGCCCTCGGCACGGACGGGTACGAAAACCAATCCGCCACCAACCATATTGCCCACGCTTTGTGCGTCAGACGCCTTCTTCCCACCCTCAAGTCCACAGAGAGCGCTGGAGGAAAGGCACGTGTCCTCTTCTTCACCTCGCTGGGGTTGATGTATCCTTTCCCTGGTGGTGTCCAGTTTGAATGCCCTCAAAACCACTCAAGACTTCGGTCCCGGCTCGCAATGGGCCCGCTAGGGCTAGAGCAGGTTGGCTAACGTGCAGTACCCCACGGAACTGGCACGACGTTACCCCGATATTACCTGGGAGAGCCTGCATCCAGGGAAGGTCAACACGGATATCATTGGGCGCTTGAAGCCAGACCAGAAGGAGCTATTGCACCAGATGAACAAGGTGATCGTGGAATCCGAGGAGGGCGTTTACAACACGTGCTGGGCTGCTACAACGAAGAAGACTGATCTCGTGAATGGAGAGCTCTACCTCCCTGTGGGACATAAGGGTGAGCAAACAACCGAGTCGGCGGACAAGGAGCTGCAAGGGAAGTTATGGGAATGGATCCAGAAGGCGTTGTAAGCTTTCATCTGAGCGGTTATCTTCCTTCAAGAAGATTTACGAGGAGCTGAGCTTGAGTTGTAGTCATGTTGCAGTATCATTCAATATTGAATACTTGCTTCGAGTCCTATTACAATGTACGGAAGGTTCTCCTACAGTCAATGCAATCATGGATCTTCTCAAGAGTCTATTACCCACAGCATTGTCTAGCAATCATGGCAATATGGCGAAACGTCGTCACAATGAGCCCGATCAAAGCCCAGACATCATATGCATGACAGAAGCTGACTTACGCCCCTCAAATAGAGTGCGACGCTTCCTTGAACGGTGTCTGGATCACCCTGAATTGGCTCTGTATGATGATGATGATGAAGACCATCCATTTCTTCTAAATGCTTTCGACAAAAAGCTTTGGTTCATTTTCACGAGCGGACGGTAATGGCTTTCTGCTCAGGACTGACAAGACTAGGTGAAAGGTGACGCAGGACAGTGTGCAAGGAGAGCTCGTGATAGATCAGATCTGTAATCAAGAGGATTGAAAGATGAATGGATTCTCCTTGAAGTCATATTGTGCCTATCTCTCGTCCCATGAGTAATACTCATGCTAGAGCCAACTATCGCATTCCCTTCCCGTTGAGGATCTTCGTCCTTCATCATCCACGTGAACTATATTCGACTTCGATAGGATGATCATTGGTTATGTCCTACCATCCTCTCACGCCAGCTTACTCCGCACTCTGAAGCTGATCCGACCCTTCGGTGGCAAAGCACTAACAAGCCAATAGCTCATATCGGGCTCTGGCGTCCAATCATATGCCAGCACCGTCGTAATCAGTAGATACTCAACTCCAGGCGTTCTCGAGGGTATTTGGTAGAAACAGAACCAAGAGAGTCCCCATTTACCTTTCGGGCATTGTGAGTTGAAGGTCGTACGTATTGACCAAGATAGCCAGCGAAGCCAGCATCTCGTTCTTCGCGAAGAACCTCCCCGGGATATATCTTTACACCGCCGCCAAAGGGAACAAACGCACCCATGGTCCCAGCTAAGGAAAACACCGGTTTGCCCTTCTGCCCTGCCTTCAGCTCTCCATCGCCTCCTTTCCCCCCCTTCTCAAAATCCACCCTCTTCTTTCCGTTACTCACGTCGCTTTTCTCCAACCCCGCCTCTGATACCAGTCGCTCAGAATCCTTCCCGCCTAGACCTGGAGTGGCAACTTTCACCGGCACACTCATCCTATCGTCCTCGTACTTCGAAAACCGTTCCGCCCAGAAATCATCCACATCATGGTACTCCTCGTTTGCGCCGCCGCCCGTATCCCAGCTGAAAGATTGTACTGCCCTTCTTGAACAGCCATTTTCCCAAGCGGTAGTCGGTCTTCTCGGGCAAACGCCTCGGCACTACGGCGATGCGGAGGCACAGAGTCTCTGCGTACACGGATTGGAGCAGTGGTTGGGATGCTAGGGAGGGGAGGTTGAAGGAAGGGGCGTTTGTGGCGGGGGAGACGGAAGAGAGAGTACAGGTAGAGAGAGATCTCGGAGCGGGCGCGAGCGAGGAGGGATGGGGAACGTAGGAATTCGAGGATGAAGTAGATGGTTGCGGGAACGGCGTTGGCGTGGGCGCCAATCGACTGCAGGACTGGTGCAGCATGGAGCTCTACCTGGGCATATCCTCAGTCAAGTTCTTTGCAATGGCGAAAATCGCGCACGAGGGCTACGTCAAGAATGGCCGCAAAATGCTGAGGTTCTGCAATTTGCCGATGACACTGTGGATGGTGGAGATGTGGTTGGCCGGTCTCGGATTTAGCTTCCTAGCGATCCGATCGACCCTCAAGTAAGCTGGGAGGCTGCAATCGCTCGCTTCGAGGATCCCTTGGATCCCACCATGATACTGCTGGCCAGCACTTAAACCCTTAGCACTGCCGCAACAATCCAGGAATGCTGCTCGGATGTCCTGTTAGTGGAGCCCCTCACCAATGCCCAAACCGCCATTTGGTCGTCCTTCGCATCGGGCAAACGCGCTGGGGACAGATACATTGTCCGCGCCCAAATCGCTCAGATGACCGGTACTACTGCGCCCTGGCGATCAAAATAGTACGTGCCCATCATCGCCGGGCAAGCCCAAATCACAACGCTCGAACGGAGCGAAACGGTAAAATCCAGGCGCCGGCGAAATGGAGCCTCTGGCTTATATGGACGTCTTAAGCAATTTACGAAGCGCAGGAGCTGTACAATCCGTCGTTTGGGTAATGCCCATTCCGTGCGCGGTGGACTTCGACTAGAAATGTCACTGCGAAAATGTAATTCCAGGCGGAGAAGGACTTTTTCAATTATCATCGCCTTTCTTTGCGCCCGGCGGCCATGCGAATGTCCAATACCCATCATCGTCCTCTAGAGTCTCTGTTCACAGCCCCTACGAGCTTACGCATGATGCCCTGTGAGTGGCTACTGGACATGTGGTCGGCTGACAACCTCAAAGCGGACCTTCACTGACCATTGGCTTAGTCCGTCCAGGCCCCCGTGCGAGTCCACCGATTGGAATACCGGTTCCGTGGAGGCGATTCGAGGCGGTATTCCAAATGTGTGGTCAGTGCCCCTTCCTTCTTATTGCGCTTCCGGTCGCTCAGCCAATACGGATGCTCGTAGCGGCCTTGAAAGCTCGAAAGACGAAAAGGCCGCCAACGACGCCGCCAGACGTCAAGCTGTGGCGGATAGAGAGCAGCAAAAGGCCTAGGCCAAGGTCGCTAAAGAACCCTGGAAGGCGGAGGAAAAGCTAAGGATAGATCAGTAAAAGAAATCGAAGCGCAGGAAAAGGCTTGCGTAATAGAGGCCCAGGAGTGGACGAAAGAGACGAAAGATCCGGTTCGCGCAGAGAAGGTATCTAATTGAAGGCTGGTCCCTAATTCAGGCGATAGATGTAACTCTGAAGAAGGTGAAGACGCAGATTATAGTTGTTATATATTTAGTTGGGTGATTAAACCTGGGAGCCGGATAACTAAAGCGATAAAACATCTTATCAATATCCCTTATCCCTCAGCTTCGTTGTGCAGTCGCCACTCCCCTCGGTGGAGGCTATACAGGACCAGGGAAGCTCGAAGCTCTCGACACGTAAGTTCTCCCGATTCTTTCCATGATTTTTCTCACCACTACCTTCTAGACTTCCGAAAACCCTTGATCATGCTTTCAATCCTGTTCCTACGCCCTTCTTGGTGTATTTTACCTGGCCGAGTATAATCCTCCAGCATATACCTGGGTACCTGGTGGCTGGACAGTTATTGCAGATGCCAGGTCTTGAATCTGGTTGGATATGGGCTGGAAAGGTGAAGCGCTACTAACTCTGCTTAACGGCCTGCAATCCCAGCAGCGATCTGGGCACCGCAGCAACAAAGTAAGAGAATCGCTGGAGCCATAGATGGAATATCAAAGCGCTTGATAACGGATAAAAATGTTGAATAAACTGCTGAAGCAACAAGATGAATGGAATCTGTTCCTTATTTTTATTCCGAGTAAATTGACTAAATCTGCTTGGCTTAATCGACTTAAATTAGGTCGAATTTTTGTTGTTGAATGCCCACAAACGTTGAAAGACACTCTACTGAACTCTTCCTGCCACCTGAGCCTCAATTATCATCGCATTGATTGCTTGCATACAAAACAACAAGCATATTCCTGCTCCCAGTATCTAATACTCATCTTGTACCACACAAAGAACACAGAATCCATATGCTATACAATGAACACAAGCTCTAGTCTTCATGTGTTGGGGAACCGCACCTTTTCCTGGCAACATAAGCTGCGAAACTACTGTATCTGCTTCGGCATTCCGGCACCGCGTTTCACCGTCTATTCCGAACGCCGCGGTGGCCGCACTGCATGGTGTGCCGCAGTTGAAGTCAATGGATGTATCTCTATACAATCCCGGTTCTGGTACCACGGCGACTATATTGACAACGCTGCGGAAGATGCCGCAGAGATGGGTTTACGATTTCTATCAAGGCAATTAGCCCTAGAAGCCGGCGGCCAGATCCCCCTGGTGGGAGGCTGAAATTGGGAAGATAGGGAGAGGAGTCGTTGCAGGAGCGGACGATGGCAGTGTACGTATGGCATTCACCGAGTATCACGAATCAATGGTGCTGAGTCGACTAGAGCTGAGAACTCTCGATCCCGGGGTCCCTGTGAATTTTTACAGAGACGCAATATCGATTTTTCTTTTATATGACGAGCACTTCGGTCCTTGGGCAAGTAAGCTAGCTAGCAGATGGAGTCTTTCATTGGGCTTTGACGGAGTACTCCTGTTTTGATGGAGTTGTCCGAATCCGTACCAGGAGCAAAGGAGCAATGATAGGGTAGACAAGCCATCGAGAGGGGTTGAAATTCATAGGAGCGAACATGGCCTATATGACTGCAAGGTTTCCAAACGAGGAAGCAAGGTACTGGTCCCTCTAACCCACAAAAACCGGAGTAGCAGACTGGGCCAACCTTCTTCTATGTATCATGCATGAAGAATTTAAAGCTGTCATGGTAATCCAATAACATTTTGTCTATTGCAAGAGAAGCTGTATCTTTCCGCTTTTATTTCAACTCATTGATGACCAAGACGACTGCCATATTATTCATTTGACCCCCGGATCTTGCGCTATCAAAATGTTCTGCCGATTGCTTAAGTCGTTCCGCAGCAGAGGAGTCTAAGTATGTTGCACCTTTTCAACGATTGATCTAATCAGCTGTATCTGACCAAACCCGCAACGATAATACAAGAACTGAAGAATCAAGTATCTAATTCAAAGATGAAACAAAGAGAGCCCGCACGGCCATGCAATGACTGACTCCGCGATGTCGAGGCCAACGATAGGATCGCCGAGAGCAGGGGATGTGGTTTTGATTCGAAGCCCGGTACCGAAACTTGGATATCGCCGTGTTCAGCGGTGGCAGTGGGGGTAACTGGTAGAGCAGTGGGAAGGACGTTTTAGGGGTGGATCTCGACTTCTTCCAAGGCAACGGGAAGGCAGCCTTTCTGAGTGATCGCAGCCGTGATATGACCGACTCTGCCGAAAAACCACCTTCACCTCCTACAAAGATCTCCATCTGACAGGCCGCTTGTCAAGCAGTTTCCCTTGGTGGGTGTCCTTTTTGACGGACACGGGTTTTGACCGTAGAGGAAGCGGCGGTTTTCTGTCACCTCCCTCTACTTGATCCTTTTCCTTCTTGACGCGTACCTCCGATGAGTCGCTTGGCTGGTTCAAAGTCCTTCTCGACTTCGGTTTGGTGTCCCCATATGTTAATATACTCGCTCGCCTCGGAGCCGAGTTGCTGGGCTTCACGAGAGCGAGATTGTCTTTGTTCTTGCTCTTTACATGATTTGCCTCCCGATCGTCTGTTTTGGCCGCTGAGTAGGCTTTCTGGTTTGACTTTGGCGAGGAAGCCACTGGTCCATGCTTGGGCGCCATCTCAGAGTAGGATGAACTATTCGGCATGTTTTGGGCGATTTGATTGAGTGTGGTTTTAATATCGCTGATGTTGGCATCCAACTCATTCAATCTAGTATTCATGTCGGCATCCAACTCATTCAATCTAGTATTCATGTCGTTTTGTGCTTCCGCGAAGGCTCGAAACTCTTTGAGAAAATAATCCAGGTATTCGGTTGGCAATTGGGTCATAGTTGCTTTGGTCGATGCCATAGTAGGCTTGGTCTTAACTAAGACTAGCTCAGTAATCTCCAAGCGGTGAACCGAAAGGTGGATCAAGGTCGTACAGTAGCTTTTTCTTTCCCAACACTATCAACTCCTACGGCACATGTACTGTAATCAAGTGGTGGCTAGACGTTGATAGATAAGTAGTTGCCAAATCAATGTGCAAAGCTGAGGATAGTCTTACTTTCGTGCTGCAGCCGTCACGCTAGGCTCTCGAAAGTCAGAGGAGGAAATCCCCTAGATTTGTACTGAGGGGAATGCAATGGATAGATTAAAAGGGACACAGCTGTAAGCTCGATGTAATGTAGTACAGCTTGAGGCCGCTGTAGAGTAATTGTAATTGGGCTGATTGTAGTTGGCGAGTCTTCTTCAAATGTTTATAATTTTAATCTAAAGCGTGCCGTAACTTTTAACGCTAAAACTTCTCCGTCTTTTCGCACGTCATGATCACCAGTTATCATGGGTCTTACTTCCGTCCCCATCTCAGTTGATTTTGCCGGAAGATGAATTTCCGGAACAAAATTAGGCACGACTATGCCTATATTCCACTCCGTCCGCTATCTTTTTGGTGCGTGGAACATTCCTATATATCGCCCCATGACGTCAATAGTAGAGGATAGACCTGATCACAGATTGTGCTAACTTGGACTTAACCTCGAATCACCCGGGACCTGTTTGAACATATTGGATATGCTCTATCTTGAACAGCAAGTTCTAGGCGTTCCTTGCAGGATTTATGAACTCATATAAGACAATATGCCTTCTTACGTCTTTGGCAGTCAAAATCTTAGATTGTGGTATTCAGCTAAGGTTGTTTTTTACCTTTAGACTGGATAAATCAAAGATGTCTTCAAGCACCCAGTTCATCATTTATGGCTGACGACCGTGGTGATTAAACACGAAGTCACCATCAACTCCTGGTCAACGGATAGTCAAATACCTATAGAGCGGTTGGCGGAAGCGTGGCAGGACTGAATTGGCCCCGATTATTTGCCATCTTCTGCTGGTACTATTTTTCATCCGCACTCGTCCCTCGATACCATATTCCTCGACCCGAAGATTAGCCCGTTAAGTACATAAAAGTGTTGGTCCATATGAAGTATCTCTTCGATGGTCTAAGATTGAGGTATATCGTCCTTGTCAAAGGGAGGGAGTCCGGCTCTTTCAGACGACAACAGATGCTTGAGGGTTGGTCTTTGAGGCGCAGTAGACAGAGGTGCTATTTGTACAACTTCCACCAGCGCGAGTGATTTATTCGGAGCGATGACTGCGAGCGAAGCTAGTCGGGGTCCCCCTTAAGCCAGAAGACGTCAGTCGGTAAGTCACGGGAGGTTCAGACCGATGGAGTAATGGGGCTTACAGCTCATCTGCTTTGGGTGTCGGACTGGTGGGTCTCGTTTTGATCGTGCTGTAAGTATTAGACCACGCAATCAGGAGCGCGTTGACTTCTGTTCTGATTGTGGTCGTGACTCTGGAGGCCGAGCAGTTAGCGATAGCTGGGATGAGAACAGATTTTTGTGCCGAATTGCTGCTGCTGCAGTAGCCGAATACTTTGCCTTGTCATCTTCCTCCCTGTCCGCTTCTTCACCGGCACGCCCATGGCCATATATCGTGCGTTGAGCGATAAGCTCATTGCCCAAGGAAAGAATAAACGGGACAGACTGTAGATTACCCGCTAAACGGCGTCTCCCTGACGATGTATACGGTAGACGGTTGGAGGCATTGAAATTGAGGCTGAGGTGAAGTATTTTACGTAGTGGGCAAGAAGCAACCTTGGTGTTGTATTGAAATCCGCGGGGAAGGGGGGAACTCTCCCATGATTGGGTTTGGGCAATAGGCGTTCAGAGTCGTGCATTGACGGTTCTGGTTGAAAGCGGAGGGAGTCAGCGGGTAGGACGTCTCTAAGTTGAATGGACATGTACCGACAATGTAGTGCGATGATCAACGCGCTGGTCTAATATATCGACGAGGTGGAGAGGTACGTGAGGGCCGAGTGAGTTTGGGTATCGCCGTTGATCCCAATCAGCCATATGTCGATTGTACTGTCGCCTCAGTAAGGGAGCATAAGGCCTTTCTCTTCTGTGTTAGGGTGACGTTGGGTGTAGATGAGACAGGAGTAGGGAGGGAACCGGGGGAATGAAGGACTGCCGGTGGTTTTGGATTTATCATCTCGATTCTGCAGCCATCGATCAGATAATTATGGCAAAGGGAGAGGGCGAGGTTTACCGCACTGACCAATGCGCATTCTTTTCTTGCTGGGCCGTGACTTCTCTTATCGCTCTCATTACTTCTCTTCATATAATTTGGCGTATATTTACGGCTCGTGATGCAGACTTGTATCGCTACCTCTGTTGGTCAGGACTCTGAGCTTCATGTTGAAGTAGATCATATCGGTGTCGGCGTCGTTTGATATAGTCTGTAGAGTGGAGAACTTGGAGTAGAGAAGACTGACCCAGACCAAGGCCGGACTGTGCACCGACTGTCTATCAGAGGCTATGACCCTGATGAGACTTATTATCGATGTGCAAGGTAGGCTGAGAAGTCAAGAGCAAGCAACAGGTGCGTGGGGTAGCAATAGGTGCGTGGGGTGTGTCTTTTCCAATGCCATCTGATATGGCGAAGACGATTTCACCCTGCCCATGGTAATCTCAGAGTCAGCTTTAGAAGGAGAAGCGGAAACCCAGGACGCTGACTGTAGAGGCTACTCTTCGTCCGAGCAATCTTTATCCGTGAGGACTTAGGCACGACCATATTCAATTGACAGCCGCTGCACGTAGACTGCGCTTTTTTATGGAACATTTGGATAGGCTACCATACTGAATAGACGATGATTCCTTCAGTGTAGTATCCTACTCACTGTCATCCACAATCTTCCTTCCTTTGMATGGCGCTGATGATTAGGGCTGTTCAGATGGTGCTTGCGAGACTGTCAATGTCGGTGACAGGGCACTCGCTACCACCTGCCCAGAGTTTCGGAGTTTCGCCGCAACTTGACCATTTGAGGAAGCCCTAGCCCTGAAACACTTCTCAATAGTTGGTTCATTTTCAACCAGACTTCCACGTCCATTCACCTTCTCTTCTATTCCATCCTTCCTGTCGACTTGTATGGCGATTACAAGAGCAAGCATCGATCAAAAACCCGACTTCTCTGACGCTCAGTATATTGCTCCAAGATTGGTCAATCATTTTAACCCCAAAGTGTGGTCATGGCAGAGGGTAAGACAGAGGACCATACGGCGGCCGCCGTCATCTTTGGAAGAACACCGATGAACTCTTGGGGTTTCATCCTGTCGCGCTTCCTGAAGCCCAGAGGAACCTACTGCAGCAAATTACGGCTCATTTTGGAGCCAAGCATCGAAATTCACCAGCCCACGATGGTAACCTATCGTTAAGGCATGATAGCATGACTATCGCCAATGAAATCGATTCAACACCGAAGACAAATCAAGAGCAGTTGGCTATTGCCCGAACATCCACTGAATTAGCTCACTTACCAAAGCAAAACCGCCGTCCGAAGGCTTTGGACAGCCCTCATAAACCATACCACTACCCCCCGGGCAAGCATTGGGCAGCGTTCCTGGCCGTCAAGGAAGTCAATATCGACGGCGATATCAGCACAAAGTTGTCGTCGAACCCCCATCCAGAAGCTCTAGCTATCGTTCTTGGTTATTACAATCGTGAGCTGGCGCCGCTAACCGAGGTCGGCGTATTCGGAATTGAACATTTCCCGGACTTTTGTCGACAAGTCCGCGATATGCGATCGGACGAGCTTGTACAGGCCGTCATCCGGCTCTCCTTGCGTCCTTGCGCTGGGAGACCTTGCTCGTAAGCTCGTCGGCTACGAGTGGAAGGTAGAAAAGTCGGAGGTACTCAGGAAGGCTGTGATTAGAGCGTATGATACAGAGACCTTCGATTCAATCCAGGTAGTATTGAAGATGGCTAAGAACCTGGTTTTCGTTTGCGATACTTGGGGAGAAGGGACCATTGTCCCGATGCACCAAGCACTGGCCGATGGTTTGTACGTAATTTTAGACTCTCTCTTATGTATTCCACCCTTCTTTCTTTATATGCTTTATATATTATATACTATCGCCGCCGGCTTACAGCGACTCAGTATATCAGGTCGCAACCTTTCGTACGCAAAGAGACATATGGAACAACTACGACTTACGAGATTGAACTCCTCGACGGGCAAAAATAGATTCGCCAACGGTCTTGCGACCTATTCGACTCGCAAGTACGGGTTCGATAAAGTCGCGCGGGTCGAGCACGAGCCTACCGGCGCGTGAATACGGTGTTGTGGGAAGCCAATCTACGAAAAATTTTCTTTTCGGTTTTATCTTTGCTCATATCACGCGCCTGGTTGATCTGAGCCGTGGAACGGGTCAAGTCTTCGAATTAGTCCATCGGGAAGGAATATTTCTTTTTCCCTCTAAGTGTGGTTTATATCTGAGCGTCAATCAGAAGCCTCGATAATTTTCCTAATAACTCTCCCGTAGACTGTAATACTTGTAAACGTGCTCGCTCCTGCTTTAAAAGCATATTCTCTTATACTCTTTGACCATTGTGAGTACACCGCTTCAAGACTTCTTGGGGGACAGCAAAGAATAGATTAATCGACAACTCCCAGCTCTGTTCCTTTCACGTCCGTGAAACGATGCACATGCAGCAGGCCGCTCCGAGAGTGCAACAGGTACTTGAGTTTATGCTCACATCATTAGTCAACATCTGCGGTCTAGACCCTACCGGGCAAAAGTCATCCATGCCATCCACCAATACATTATCATTCTCGGATCTTGTAGACAAAAACACCATTTTGACCTTGACCACTTCATCGCTTTTCCCACTTTCACCCCTTCTATATCCTCACATTTTATCCATTTATCCCTCAAAGATCGATGCATTTACTTGTCTTTTGAACGCCGTAGATAATGGGGATGGAGGCCGATCTTTGTGAATTTTCTGGGAGAAGAAGATGTAAAGGGCCGATCCATAAGGAAGTAGAGAACACAACGGGGAGAATACAAGGTAGTACATGAGAGATTCGCACTGTGAAGGTACTGGTAGGTGTGTAGCTGGTATGTGTGGCACGTGCGGTATTCGGCGCAAGGAAGTGTGACGGTAAGGTGGGGTGTGTTATGCTTTCCATGGTTGGATTACTGACCTCTCATTAGCTGTACTTGGTATACTGCATTTGACCGATTGAGAACGAACCGTGCATTTGGTATGTGCCCATGTGGAGCCAAATTTCTTGAACAACTGGTCAATCGTCATGTGGCGCCTATGTTGTGGTACGTATGGTGGTGCACATGGGTTGAGAGGAGATTTCCTGTAGATTTTGGCATTTCTGGTAGGTGCAGTCGGTGTAGCTAGTGAGCATTCTCGAGCATGAGTTGATGGGAAATGTGATGATATTGGTGCTGACGTGCGTATGATCGATGCTTGGGTAAGTTTTTCATTATTTCGGCGTGTGTTTGTTGAGAATTCGGTATGAACTTGAGGCGTAGGGGGTGGCAGATATGTTGCCAGATGCTTTGGGGGAGAATCTTTGTTGTTTCCAGTGCCTGTTCCTAGAGAGTTCGCATAGTTTCTTCGTGATGAAGGTGCGGAGTAGCACGGCATCACTGATTGCTGCTGGAAGCTAGGCGATGGAGAGCTCACACCCAGTCCTTGTAAATGGCACTCAGACAAGTGCTCATGCGGCAAGGTATATGAGGAGAATCTCTCTGGGCAACATCGGCATTCATAGTGAAAGTGGTGCCCCAATACCGCCTGCATTTGACTGATTTCCGCCAATGCTGTCTTTTCAGCTTCTTGCGCCATAGCTACCCATTTGACTAGCATCCTCTGCTGGATGGCTGCTAATTCCTGTAGAACAGTAGGGCATTCAGGGGAATAGCGGCAGTGAATCTCCCAGGGATCGTGCGTGCTCCTCCAGCCACGGATATTCAGGGGGCAGGGAGAATTCCAAGTATCGTCTCCAGCTTGTACATTGGCTCCATCTGTGAATCCGGCAGATACTATCTCTTCAGCACTAGGAGCGTTGCGAGGCCACTGGTAGTGGCTGGAACAAGTCAATCCACGTATACTATCCTCAATTGGGGGTGCCATGATGTGGAGATATATCGTTAGGTTAGCTGGCGAGTCGAGTAGTGTCCCTGTCGGTAATCTAATTTGATCGATGTTTTAGTATGTCATTCGGTAGGCGCTCTACTGGAGAAGAATGCTGGCAAGCAGCTGGTGTTTCTTACGGGCATGATATCGGTCAGATGAGGCAAGGCAGCTGGTATTCTGCCAGGTTGTTTGATGAAAGTCTGCTAGAAAACAGCTTGCAGTCTCAAACTTTCATGGCCGTTTGATCGGTTAGACAAATGGGAAGCAATCAATCAGTGACGTCATCGTACCCTTTGTTCCCCAAATTCCTCATCTCAAGAGCTTTGCCAGCATATTACCTAGATTCTGCAACCTTGCTTCCGCATCAAATGTCTCCCATCACTGACTGAAGACTGAGGTTTTGGAAAAGCGCCCGAGCAGCTACATCCAAACAAAAACACAACCCTTCGCTTTCGGAAGCTTGATAGTAACCACCCTGAAACGAGCCTTGAAACCATTACCAACATCATCTTACGAGTGGGCATCTCAAGTCCGACATATATCAGTATCACACGCTTTTCGTTGGAGCTGTATAGGCTCCTCTAATCCGAATCTTCAAACGAATCTTTCCACATTCATATCGATTAGCTCCCACTCGAAATGTCACAAATCTCCATCGACAACTCCACCAGCGCCTGGGCCATTGTATCCTCATACCTTCTCAAATGTTTACTGAGCTGGATTTGGTCGTCGTGGTCACTCCAACTTTCCCACTCCGCGCATGGGCCTTGGGCATGGCGAGGCAAAAATAAACTCGAAATTCATCGAAAGCTTCTGTATCTAATGCTGGGTATCACTCTACACATCGCTCTGCATTCTTTCTACTGGCGGTAGGTCTTACTACGCGTCGAGTTCCTCGGCCCATCACTCTCACAAGTGCGTATACGTTCTTCTCGGCCTCCTATTACGAACTACGATAAATGGCAGCAATCTGCAGATGTTGGTGGCAATTGCGCAGATCTGTTCGCGACTAGCTACAATTTGGCACCTGCATATCTGCCAGCTGCGTCGATAACTGATCCTGATGTGTTGCAACGCGTGGCGGATTTTTGGGTACATAGAAAGGAACTCAAGCTTGTTCAGGTCAAAGAAATACAGAAAAAATCGACCCCACAGTTCAGACGCCCGCTCTATAGTTTCTAAAAAATTCCAACTAATGATACAGTGGTGAAAAATGCGCCTTGCTAACCATGCACAAGACTGTATTCGTCTCCACATACTGGATCAATCAGTTGAGGCCGAACTACTAGAATGGCCTACTATACAGCGGTGCAAGCATGAGAGCTTTGAGATGTTCATGTCACGCAGGTCTGAGAGCGTCTCAATCAAATAGCGTAGGGGAAGCATCGAAATACGACGTGATCCACGGTCGGGTCCGCTTTTCTGGATAGAGTCTCACTTGTGGTGGGAGAAGGATTCGATTAAAGGCATCGCAAGATCAAATTTATCTTTCCAGTCTTGATTCAAATACCAACTATCTCTGAGTCACGATATGAGACTGCACATTTGGTTGGGAGCAGAAAAGAAGATCGTATGGTAGCATTACTTCCACCATCACGGAACATAGGTCGAGCCAGGTTATACAACCATGGCTTCACGCCGTGTCCATACTTGGAATATGTGCTTTTCCTCGAGGCTAATTACTGCGACTCTTGCTTGATCCTCCGCTCTTCCTTAATCTTCGGCTCTTGCTTCTTCCACTCGTACCAGAGACCAATCTTGATACTAGCGCTAGCCCTGCCGAGCATTGTTCCCAGTGCCAAAATCCCGATGATGCTAATCAATGAGTATTTTGCCTTGAAAATCGCCTGGTCTTGCTGGCGCTGCTCACACAATTGGAAGGCTTCTTCGCACATCTTGATGGAATCGATATATTTATGGCAAAGGATTGCGCGGGCTCGGTGGGTGACGGTGTCAATGGCACGTGGGAAGGTGGGAGAAAATTTTTCCTTGGACTCGTGTGTCATCTGGCGGATCTCAGAATGCTGATCGCTCATAGCTCCGTTGGCGGCAAGGGACAATCTTGGCGGATAATGCAGGATGGTATCGTGCCCCAAGTAGGGCGTTGATGCGACGATGAGAGCTAAGCAGATAAATTAGTATACCGCGCCGGACTATATAAAGATAGCTGATGGTGACGAGAACTTGAACTCACGCGTTGAGCGCGGACGGTAATGGAATACCAGAATTGAGAGGAGCGATACCGCTATCACCAAGGGCAAGAACACGCGCATCTTGATCTGAATATCGATTGGTCCTGGAGCAGAGCTGATTCGGAGAGTTGCTCAGCCGTTGGGTGTCGCTGGTCTCTGCACAATGCTTGAAGAAGTGTGCCTCCGCGGTTCCTTAAAGAGACCTCGCTTGAAAGTGGCCAATCGGAAACCAAGGCACACGTCATCTACGAAAGCCTTGCCCCCAATCGTAAATCTTATAGCGGTCTCCCTCAGAATAGTTGAATCGACAAAGGCTCCGATACATGTTGTCTGCAATTGCGTCAGATCTGAGCATTCACCTTCAAGCAACCAGCAAAGATTCAATTTTCCTCCAGCTACACAGTGCAGATCCAGTCATGTCTACGAAGGGATTAGTTGACCGTTCATCCACGGGGATTTGGTCTTCGAGTTTACCGGACGGTGCTCACCCCCGTTACGAATCATGCAAGACTGTTCCGTTGTGCATCAGCCCGTCCAGCAAGTGTCAGCAGACACTCTGACTCCCCCCTCTTCGCGGAAGAAAGATTCTTCATTGGGAAGTGCTATATATACAGGGATGAAGCCAGGCCTAGGAGAGTCCTGCACGCTCTTTTTCATTTCCAAGGCTTTCCGAGTCGTCCAAGGAAACACTTTCATTCTGGACCTTCATAGAAACCCTTGCAAAAGATCCATCGTCCCAACATATTACCAGGTTCCACTATCATCATCGGCTCTATCTTGCTTTTCCGTGCTGTCGCAAAGCCCACACACCACGGCTCCTCGTCGACAACTATCGATATCCTACCCCACTCTGGCTGGATTTGTTTGTAACAGCCTTTAGATCTGGGACTGCGGGCAGCAATTCGTGTTCAGGGACTGTGAGATCGTCAAGTGGGAGGCGAAGGTCAGCGAATGCGCAAGCATAGTCATGGGGAACGCACTACTGGCGTATGTGGAAATTGCGCGTGATGCGAGCGAGTACCCCATGGCCTCGTGGCTCCAGGACTCGGAGCTGAACCTCTCAGAGTTTGCCCCCCAAAGCTCAAACGAAGCTCTCTGATTTCATTGTGACGAGGGTTACTATAAGTTTCAGGGTTATCATCGTCGTCGGAACAGAGCATCTGTGGACGGGAGGGGAAGATTCAAGAGAAGAAATATTGACATTTGGTACATTTGAAGGTCTAGACAAAGGAAAGGCCTCTGTATGAACTATTGGCGTTCATTCATTCGCCCAAACTAAGAAAGTGCTGCCTCAACAAGTCTGATATTCTCTATTACAAACTGCTTGTGCGCTTTCAAGATCCTAGCATCAGCCTGTTCCATTCCATGGCTTTCCATAACACGCTGTTTCAATGGGCTGGGAAGCTCTACATTCAACTCCACATGTGAGGATCAAGACTTGCGCAAGAATGGTGCTTTGTGGGCAAAAATTTATCAATCACCAGAATCGAACAATTAATGAATGTGAAAAAAGAATTTGGTGAAGACTTGCGCGTCACAGTGTTCAAGCAGAAGGCTCGATGGCGGCGCTGGCAACTTCGACAAGGTGTGGCAATACTGTTTCTCCTGTTGTATTGCTCGATACGTTGGCCCCGTATTGAACCATGCATCCGCTCTCAGGGCGCAATGAGAATACCGAAGGATCGTGCATGACTTTTCGGAACCAGTCATGAACGAAGCGTGCCACGGGAAGTGCGGGTACCAGAAGATGTTGCTTCCAATTGCAGTTGTGACGCCTCAAAGTAGGGATGAAGTGGTCTAGGCCGGGGCAGATTTCGGACTTCTCTTGATTATTCATGAAGAGCCCATGAATATTCTTCAAGGCCTTAATCTCTTCGGGAAGGGCATTTTCTTCAACTTCCTCCAATTTATGAATGCAGTCAGTGTGCTTTGAAAGAGKGCTATCCGCATCCAGAGTCTTCATAGCCTGAATAGCTTCGGAAAGGGCTTGTTTCCGGGTTTCCAGTGCGTGCATGAGATCGGTGTGTTTTGGGGCAAGGTCATCCCCCATCATGGCGTACTTTCGAAGGTTGAAGCTCCACAAAGGAAGAAAGGATACCCAAAAACCGGGCTTCGCAACTTGAAACGCTTCATAATAGGTCAAGTGCCATTGAATGGATTCCAAGGCATCTATTTCGACTTCCAATTTGTGTATGGTATCGGTGATCATCAGAGAAATTTCATCCAGTATCATCTCGACTTGGTCTGTGGATAAAGCACGACGATCAGTTATATACTCTGTCAAAAATGCCCATGTGATCCTCACCAAGGGTATGAATTAATTGGTCGGTGGCATTAAGGAGACGGGTATTGTTCACTCCTTGGGTGAAGTTCTGCAATGTCGCATTGGACCCTTCGAAGTTTTCGGTAGCGACGGTGGTAATCTCATTGTTCGAGACATTGAGGGGATGGGCCATTGTAGAAGCCCAGAAGAGCACGCCAATAATGAAGACGTGGAACATCTTATGAGTTGCAGACGTAGAGATATGCATTGGAAGTTGGAACTGGAAGTTCGGCAGTGGTAATTGAAAAGTGAGATTTTGGATATGGAGTTGCCAATGTGGTTTTGTGGGCGTACAATTGTAGATGACGGATATCGCTTGGTTGCGATTGAATTTGTAGTTGTGGACTACTCTATCTTTAGCGCGCCTCATTACCGAGGCTGTCAGATTCTCTCCAGTCCTCACTTTGGCTAACATAAAAGCTTGGGAATGCTGGACTCATCATTTGTACTTCGGAGTCGGATTGCCCGATACAACAACATCTTTCTGTCTGCCTGAACTAATGCAAGCTCATCCATATGAAAGCTAAGCACTCATATTTGCATAGCCATCCCAACGTCATCCATGAGTATCTTGGAAAGGTACGAAAATAAGACTCGGGTCCGTACTTGGAGAGTGCAATCTCACGCCGGACGTAATGCCGCAAAATTATGCAGTCGGTAATCCAGAGGATGACTCAAACAACATTACTTTCCACTGTGTCGATAACAGTATCATGACAGTCTCCGATCCAATTATGCTAGATGACCAAGAAACGGGACGAAGACGGTCCCCGGCGCAGTATGGTAGTACAGGGCGATGCTCAAGCGAGGCTCCACCTCTAATCGACGACAAAATCCTCCACAAAGTAGGGTCGATAGACCTTGTAAGTTTGATAGCTTGAATTGATCATGAAAAGTTACTAATAGATTGTATAGGAAGGAAACTTTTGCTACGATGTCGTCTCACCGAGTGAACAATCGAAGACAATTTCAGCCTCATCTAAAGGTAGGGCTCCTTCCTTAAACTCCTGAGCCTGTATTCCAATGAGAAGGGTGCTAAAGCGAGATGATCGTATAGAGCCCCAAAATCGCTTCCCAGCACATATAACTCACGACCTTCACCCTCAACCGTTAGAAACAGGTCCCTCGGAAAACAAACATGAACGCAAGAAAGCGGTCTTAAAAGCTTCCAAACATGATCTCTTCGAGAAGGCCAAAAAGTGGAACCTTACAACCGAGAAGATCTTGAAACATTACATGTGCTTTGACGACGTGGAAGAAGGTCGAGCATTGAGACGACCAAGCAGGAAGAAGATTGACCTTATGTGGCGAAGAGCAGAGAAAGTAATGTTAGGAGGTGATTGGCGACTGACTGAAAAGCTGCGGGTTTATCCTGGAAGGGACCTGAGTTCCTTGAACGAGGCGAGACTTTGGATCAACCTCAACGGGTATCGGGTCCGCTCCCAGAAATTTCCTCCGGGGTATGAACGCAGATATGAGGAGGATGAGTTGTGGAATACAGATATAAGTTCCGTTGCAGCGCAGTACGGTTCGTGCGAGTCAGATGACGATCGTATGGAGAACCTTTCGCCCTCCTCGGGGTCGGCGAACATCTTCCAGCCCACGAAAGCTCTGAAAGCCTGACCCAAATGTATCAAGCTCAGTAGATAGTCTTTTACACTACACAAACGATAAGTTATCCAAGGCAGCTCTGTTACAATTGCATATCTTTGACGTGGCTACAGTCAGACGGTAAAACTTTCAGTTCGGCCTCAAGAAATGAATACGACCATTACGGTGTTTCCGTTCCTATATATCTTCGTGAGTCCTCGTTCGAAAGATTTTATCTTTCCAAAATCAAATAAAAGCCGTTGTATGGTTTCCCCGTCACTGCCGATGTCAAGCAAAACACGGAGGAAACCTGTATCAAGTTAGAACCGCAGAATCCTAGAGTAATCAAATGTGTCCATTTTCTATACATTGGTTTACTATCAGCGAGACATTGCCGATATTTAGATGGATAAGACAGCATAACCCACATCTTCTTATACAGGTGCAAAATTAAGGCTTTCCAAGAATGGTGCGCGTTATTAGCCTGGCTTCTGCTTTGTTCCAGGGTTATATCTTCTACCTTGCTCTACAAATGCTTCCTCTCCGTCATCTAAAAACGCTTGATCGATACCATCCCAACGACAAGCTGGCCATCTGTCCAAGATTTACCAGGATAGCGCAGCTGCTCCTTGCTGGCAGCGAGTCAATGTCCTGCTTCAGTACTGTCTCGACGTTTCAGATCACCTCCTCTGAAAGCAGGCACTGCAATTACGATGGTATAGAACTTAGTGTCAGCTGGAATCTGGATGTCTACAGGCTTTTTGCTGGTTGTACGAGCACAGCGTTCGTATGAGTAAGACTAAGTACATAATCACGCCAGCCACGATTAGTTTACAGTCGCTTCACGATATCTATCATAATTTGCCGCGATATGATTGGGGTGGCGATTACTCACCAACGAGGATTATGAAGTAAATCCGCAGAACCGAACGAGTATAGAAGGCCGTAGGCATATACGACAAGGGGCTTCTTCATATCTTGCGGGATACACTCGGTCACAAGAGGGAGAAATGCCGTCAAGGCTGGCATAGGTCCTACTAGACAGCGAAGCGGATAGTAAGAGCAATAGGAGAGCCAGATATCTCCCCTGATAGGGGGGTGGAACATTCTGGAGCACCTTTCCAAGCATGGTTAGAGCGCTGGTTTTACAATGATGTAGACGCTCGCTTGCGCGTATCGGATTGCCAAGATCACCGAAGTCATTTAGTGCCCACATTAGTAGAATTCATTTACCGTTGTTAACTTGACGACTGCTAAGTAAACTTCAAATCATCCAAAATGGACCTCAAGATTCATAAAACGCGTTTACCTACGACTTTTTCCGCGGCTGCGAAATTGTACATCGTCACTACCATATATATGGCTGTTGCCATTCCTGTAAACATCAAATTTACTCCAATGCTCGTGCGGATGACTTTGAGCTTCTTGGACCTCGATCATTATTCTGACTGGTTGTTGCGACCCATTCAAAAATGGTCGGATTCTATGGAGCTAGTATCCATCTTGTCGTTGACCTTGCTGATCGCCGTCAACACAATACTCGCCTTGTATAATTCTTCCCTCCTTTCCATACTGCAAATTCCAGACTGAGCAGAATTATAGGTTGTTTGACATCGGGGACCCAACGCCCTGCACCATCAATCCCCCACCGCCCCGCACCATCAATCCCAATCCACCATATGGGCGTTGTACATGTCTATACAAGAAATCTGACCTTGGAAAATTGGAGAGTCAAAATACCTTCATCATCGACCGATTGGGAGAGATCCTTGGCCACATCCAGGAAAAAAGTAAGTCTGGATTGGCTCCCGATATATCGACGGCTGGGACTGACATGATAAAAGAAGAAGTGACACGCACTGTCCCTAATGATGATAATCAATCCGAGCTAAGCTTTTTCGAGGAAGAGTACTAAATGTAAGTCAATCCAGTATCATATCTATGATAATATTCAAACAAGATGCAATAGAGGGACTGATATATCTTGACAGGTTCACGGTACTCTTCGATTATGAGACGTCGGTCTATTACTAGTGCGGGCAGCGAGGCTGCAAAAAGAGCGACGGATTAATGTTTTGGAGCAGCCATCGATGGGAGCTGTAGGAATCCGTGAGAACGTTGCAACTCGGATAGAATTTCTTTCTTTTGTTTTCTTCGTGGGACTACACCGAGGGGACTGTCTTCATTATGTCACAGCTGGTGATTCCACAAAGTCCGTGTAGTCTTCAACTTTATCTAGCTACAGTCACTCCTTGAGCAAATTCAACCAGGTGTTTTGAAGCATGAATGGATAAGAAAGTATAACGAAATCCGAAAGCTATCCAGTACCTACGATCTCGGTTTGGTTCGCATCCATACTCTAAAGACAGCAGATCAGTCTGAGGTAGAAAGACTCATGAGCATTCTCAACGTCAAGAATCAAGATGACCGTGACAGGAGCATTGATCGCCATCCTTCTTCAGCCTAATGGCTACGCAAACGCCTTTTCTGTTCACAAGTCGATTCCAGTCTTTCTCATCCTATGCAGCTTTGACTTTTGGCTTGATCGTGCGCTTGTGCGGATCATACTCTCCTCATCCTGCTCTTCCTCCTCTGACTCTTCTAGGATGAGATCGGCAACTTTGTGCATCCTGGCGTAGGCCTTCCACTTGGAGTCGCTGGCAATGATCTGTTGGAGTGATAGAATTTTTGACCCTGTCACCGTTTTCAAGGACCCACGCTTTTTGTGAAGTGCGCTCGCCGAGACCGTAGACGAAGATTTGATACGATTTCGCATCTTTTGGGTAGAGATCAAGGTGTCCAGACTTCTGAGGAGGTTTCTTTGTAGGTCCTGATCGAGGTTGAGGACGATGCTTGGCTTGGAGAATAGTAGACACATGGCTGTAGCGGTCTTCTCTTTCTCGCGTGCTTTGTTCTGGATCCCCGGCGGGGAGCTTCGTTTCTGCCTGAGTATATTCTCTCTACCGTTGATCTTCGACTTCTGGATAAGAGGCGGTGAACCTGCTGCCTCGTAAGCAAAATGATTATAGTAAGCTGGACATTCATGTTGGAGCTTACGTTCGTCAGGTTTGCTTTTCTTGAAGACTGGTCGTGCGCTGGATGACCAGAGAAGGGAATTCCTCTTGAGGGGTCGACTGGGCGATCCAGCTGTTGGTTTGACGACTGCTGGCCTGTCAGTGAGGAGCCCTAAGAGAAGCGGAACTATAGAGCGTGCAATTGTATAGTCTTGGTTTCTTCTTCAACGCCGTTATGGTCGGCTTGCTCGCTGGAGGGCGTGGCGAATGATGTGAATACTTGGTCAAAGTGCCGTTCCTGGCCGATGGTCGTGCGAAAGATACTCTCGCCATCGATGTTACTGGATTGGTACAGCCAAGTTTTGGCTACCACAGTATTCTCGATGTCAAGGATTGTCGACTCGTTAAATATGACTGCTCCTGACGAGCTACTGCAATCAAGCAGGCAGCAGATGTACTTTGAACAACTGTAAATCGGTTAACGCATATTACGTCATCCTAGGCGAGGTCTGTAGCGCATATGATCAACAGCACGACAAGGCGTGAATCGGCCCTTGCAAATCTTATGGATCAAGCATTGCACTGATTTCTATCGAGAAACTTCAATTTATTCCAAAGCGAACAGGAACGTCCTTGAATCTAGCAGCTCCAATTTGATACCAATTCCAAACTCATCTGCCGAATTCGAGGAGTGCAAGAAGAAGATAGAGACGTCGGAACGTATCAAAGAGGATAGCTAACGTAGGGATTTTGTCCGATCTTGGTAGGCCTCGCAGGAGCTCTCCCCTCTACAAATCTCCAGATCCCTATCTACATCTCTACTAGTCACCGACTCTGTCATGTCAACAATCAAAGGTGGATTCTTTCGGCGCGTACTTGTATCCAGTCCTCATAGGCGTGCAGTCAACAGGCAATCACACCGATCTAAGATTTCGATCCTGGGACGTGTCCGGGTTGAATCGTCTTCTAACTTTATCGTCCCGGCTGATCGCTATCCCAGGTTTGTAGGCTTGAATTCCGAAACCGACTGTGGAACATAACCGGGAGGAAAGGTATCCCCATGCATTCGCCATGCTCGAAAAAAAACCCAACACTTGATCAGATCGTAGTGGTACATTTCTCGAGTACCGTAGAGCTGAATGACTTTACCGCGCAGGGTCTGTCTTTCACGACAGCGACGCTCGTATCGTAAGATTGCTTTTCCGATGAGATTATCGGAACGGTAGTACAGAGAGTCGTAATGGATGTAATCACCTAAGCTCCATCGCTTGTCTAGGTAAAGGCCGTTCGTTTCCCACAGGGCAATCGTAGCCCTGATATTGCATGGGCCCAATGGTGGCTGACTCAGCCTAGAAGGCTCTCCCGTTGCAACGTAGGATTGATCAATGAAAGATGCCGTCGTGAGCCAGGAGTGGATCGGATTCATTGTGGGTGTCTCCAGCTCTGCAGTAAGTTCTCCAACTTTATCAGCCACGGGCAAGTTGTGGTCATTGTCAAAGCTGCCCGAGCATATCCCGTCATCCCAGCCAAGTTCTTTAGGTTTGGTCATAGTGCTGAAAATAGCGGATGAACAATCGGTCGCTATCGGTTCAGTACCAACGTCGCTGTCGAAAGAGCCCTGACTTTCGACCTAGAGACGCTTAATTTATAATGAAGCTGCTAATCCTGCTGCTTTACTTACATCACTTGGATCCAGCACTGGATCTCCCCAGTCATCATCGCTCAATTCATTGTCAGATGGTAGCGACTGCCTTGAGATGACCGACGCATGTGGGTATTGAATCACTTCGTCCTGGATTAGGTCAGCTTACATTCAACAAGACGACTTAATTTACTGACGCTCGTTGACTGCGCACTCGGGGATCGTTGAAGGCATAGATCAATATCTATATGTAGGTCGGACAGAAGATCGATTTCGGGCAGTGGTGAGAAGGTAATATTCTTCTTTGGCTCGGTACTTGGTAGGAGAGAAATGGGTTCATCATAATCGAAGACCGTTGTAATGACGCATTTGAATTGGTTGAAGTCCTTAACGTTACCGTTTGCCTTGACTGGATTGATCGGTCCACTTAGATTGTTAGCTTTGTCGTCTTGTGGGCGTGGAATATATATGCTGAAAGGATGGTAAATACCGATAGATTGAAGAGCAGCACCGGTACAGCAGGAGCAAAGGTATAATCACTCCTGACAGGACAAACAACACGGTTTCTCTCCACTCCGGTGGCTCGAGAGAGTCTTTGGAGTGAGATGATATATGTACGAAGCCATGCAGTTGGAGTAAATATAACACTGCCACAGAAGCGACGTTGAGGAGAAACACAGAGCTGAGTACTCTTATCGAGTAAAAGATAACGAGCGAGCGGAGGGACATGGTAGACTGAGCTTTAAATATTATCAACCCGGAACGGGCCTTCATCCAACTGGATGGATGGTGCGATTTGTAGCGATCCTTTTCGATATAGGTGCCAAGAGAGGTCCTACGCGAGGCGCCGCTCCCGCGTCCTACTCGTACTCGTGTGAGGACTTGCTTTCAATATAGGATTCTGCATTATACACTCTGTGAATCAATTATCGCGCTCACAAGCTTTCAGCTCTTGAGGTTAAGGGATATACCAGAGATCAAAGCACCCTAAGTATTTTCCAATACCAATCTCTACGCTGGCGGGTTTTCAGTCTTGGTATTGTATGCGGTCGGATCTCATCATAATAGAATGTCGATGGTCTGGACGATAGGACTCTGGGCGCTCCCACTCATAAGTTTGAAATAGAGTCTAGGCACTATCTATGTAATCTAGGAAGTAGTGTCAGTGTCACCCTATATCTTGCGGGTCGTAGATTTGACTGCAACGGGGAATTTGAGTATCCGTCGCATCCCAACACCCCTAAAGAGTGAAGATGCAATCTAGCCTACGAACAGAGGGTGGAGAGGATGACGCATGCCTTTCTTAAAGCTGGATTCCTCTGCTACCCGCCGTAGCCACAACATCTTGATAGACGGTTGGCAAGTCCGCTTTTGTAAAGATTGTTTTTTTCAAATTTAAATAACTAGTAGATACATTTCGGTCGTATAGCTTTCGCGGGATCGCATTGCGGAAAGGGGTTTACGCCGCGTGATCAGGCTTCACGAAAGTTTGATGACGTGTAAAGGGGCTGTGGGTCCGTCCGATAGTCTCTGTCAGCCTGGCTTCCTACCAGTGTCTGCCGGCTCTGCTGCCTAAAAGCTTGTATCTGGATCGGACTCTGTTTCGTCGCTCGCATTACCGTAAGAAAAGTCTCATCGGTGTAGGTTTGTCAAGAAGCCATTTTGAGAGAAGAAGAGGAGTAGTAGAAGTAGCTAGCCGATAAAGTGCAGATCAAGGAGTGGATGTAGACAAAGGATGCTAACTAATGAAAGAAGAAGAAAGAAAAGGAAAGCGATGGAAATCACTAAAAAATCGCGTGCCCTTATTCTTCACTTTTCTGTTTCCCTATGATAACTGCTCCATCATCGCCAATGATTTTCTTCCCACAAGGCGCGTATCGTTTAATTTATATTAATTGTATTGTATCAATTTTGGGGAAGAAAAGTTTCATTCTGGATGATCGACCTTACGACGAGATGACAGAGAATTTTCAAGATAATTGATCAGGATGATTTAGTTAACAAATCTTAATCCTCAATGTACTGGAATCTACCTACGCTCTAAGTATCGTCAAAGTTCTTTTGAATCATCCAACATTGAAATCAGCGCAGATCTATCAGGGGACGAAGCCGTATTTCACAACTTTCTCCCAGACCGGCGCAACATGGGCTGACTGGGCAAAGTCCGAGAAGGAGGAGCTGCTCGCGGAGGTCCTTGTTGTTTCCCAGGAGGTCTTGGCCCGATTCGTGAAAACTGGTCGCCAGCCAAGCTGATCGATGTCCTTCGGAGTTATCGAGATCCCCGGTCAGTCACAATTAGACAGAAATCACTCGAGCAATTAAAGCCACTGTCAGGGATTTTGATGAAAAATGCCACCACATCATCAAACGAGACCGAGTGTAGGTACATAAAGGCGCAAGCGGCGAACACTGCCAAAGATCTGCGCAAGGAGCCAGTAGCTTCGGCAATGGGCATGGTTCTGGCAACGATCTGCTTGACTCCGTTCTTTCATCAGTTGTGACGAGCGGTCGCTCCAACAACAGAACGGGCCAAGGAACGTCGTGAGGTGGGCCGGGATTGGAATTAGCGCCGAGCGCATGAGGTGGAGAGTGATCATCACGAGGGTGAGGAGAGTTAAGAGGACATGGATGACGATGGGAAGAAACGTTGGTAGGTGGAGAATAAGGATGGAGCGGGTGGAAAGGAAGACTCGGAGGAAGAATGTACCGGTATCGATGAGGATGAATTATCACCAGGTATACACAGCTGGCGTTCCACACGTATTCTTCCATTACAGGAATTAAATACAAAGTCTCCACTTGTTCGGAAGAGTCTACCAAGGCCCACTAGGAGTATAGTCCCCATCAGCTGGGTCTTCTATCTCGCTCCCGCTATTCCACTCTGATGAAACCGAGCTTGTAGGAGTATGGATTATCTTCTGGTTAGGATCCCACTTCTTAGGATTGAGTTTTGCTTGGATGGCTCGTGCCATCTCCGCTATTTTCTCCCGAACTGCTATAACAGCTTTAGGGTGCATTGAGCTGAGGGCGATAGTCACGGAGGGATCGTCCATGGTCGACGGGTCTTGCTCCCAGTTGTCCGGGCATACTTCCGATGCCGAGATCGTAAAGCTTTTTGGGTTTTCGACCGAAGAAATGTCCTCTTGTTCAAGCACAATTTCTTGCTGGATTTGAAAGGCGTTGGGATTCTGGATAGATGGAATTGACTCCTTCCGCAATCTCATAACGGAGAACACGATCCGGTACTGGTTTAAGGGATCGGTGATCACCTCAAGCCAGCAGATTATCTTGATTTTGGTCTCACTGTATTGCGCCCATCTATGGATTTTAGTCCGCAGATGCTTTGTTGTCTCTCCGTCGCGCACTTCGAGCACAATGAAGGGGTACTCCGCTCCTTTTATCTTAAACGATTCGTCCGGCTCTTGACCGAAGTTGCGACGATCATCTGGCGGAACCAGGCCTTGTCCTAGCAGAAGCATCAGCTATGTTATTACTATCACTCGGAAAATAAGATCACTCAACTCGTCGCGCCAAACGGAACAATGACAAGCGGTTGCCCCTGGAACATCCATCCGGCGCCGTTGACTTTGGTATCAATCCATTCTCCGCAAGTTTTTGCAATCTCATGCGCCGCTCCCACCATTTCCACAAGGACACCTGACACAGGATGTGTGTGACCTGAGAGTTCTACTGATTCTCGGAAACTGACCACCGTTCGCTTTGCCTCGGTTTGATGGATGAGGTGACAAAGCTTCTTGTACCAGGGCCTGGATGCAGGAACAAAGAAAGTGGTTGGGTTGAATTGATACACGGGTAATGCGAGTGCTCTACCCGGATTTGTTAGCCCTTACGAAATTGAGTCACAGTGGATTTGTATATCGAACCTAGTCTGAGGGTTTAAGTCCCAGCGTCTGCATACAGCGTATGTGGCGTTGACAGCTTGGATGAAGTATTCTTTTCGAGTCCTAGGACACTCTGGCGATCTCGATGGCTTGGCTACACGACGGTTCTGGGGACTTGGAAGGCTTGAAATCTGGCTGGAGGTTTCGAAGCACGTCCGTTCAGTGGCTGGGTGAGCGAAGACGTCTTCTACGGGTGCTGCTGACTGGATGTCTGGGGAAGGTGTTGCTGATTGCGTGTCTGGGAGAGGTGCTTCTGCTTTTGTGTCTAGGAAAGGTGCTATTGATTGCGTGTCTTCTGGGGGAGGTACCGCTGATTGCGTGTCTGAGTGAGGCGCTCCTAACTGTGTGTCTGAGAGAGGTGTTGCTGACTGTGTATCTAAGAGACTTGTTGCTGATTGCGTGTCAGAGAGAAGTGTTGCTACTGGCGTGTCTAGGAAAGGTGCTATTGATTGCGTGTCTAGGAGAGCTTCTGCTGATTGCTTGTCTGATAGTGGTGCTGCTTGTGTAATCGGAAGCTTCAGTAATTCCGACGGCTCTGCCTCACCATCATACTCGGGGACTGAAAGGCAGGAGCTCAGGTGGGAACTTTCATGATGTGGTGAGAGTGCAATGGGGCGAGCAGTGGATTCCTCGTGTTGTGATAAAAGCGCAGTGAGAGGAGATGGTGCTTGTGCGATTGTTGTGGAGGCCTGCCGATAGGAAGCCATGATCGTAGGGCTACAGTGACAAGTTGAGGCAATGCTTCACTGGAGACTTGTTGGTGAAGTCACCAGGGCTGTATCAGAAAAGTAATGGAAACCGGGTGGCAAAGTAATCGGTCTACGTTTTTAAGTCATCACTACCAAGGCTAATACACGGCAGTATCAGTCGTCCACGTCATATGATTGGGCGTGCTGTAACTTGATCTTCGTATGTCTGTACTCGATTATATTTCCAAGATACGATATCGGGATGGAGTAGAGGGGTACTTTGCGGGGAGCGCGCCAAGACTTGTACACGCGCGGCTCGAAGATGTTTGCGACTTCCGCAAAAGTCTCGACAGAGCAGCGTGTTCTTCCATCAAGCTCCTGCCTACTCAATCTTCATTGCTCCGACATGTCTTGCTATGTTAGCTTCAGCAGAGCTATAATCTTTCCGATCGTCGTTGTCTAGGAAAGCGCCTAATGTCGGTGTTCCGAAATTGAGATTCACCATTTTGAATTTGAGTCAAGGGCCAGGTAGTCTGAGAACGAGCCATCTCCCCTTCAACTTGATAAACATTCATGTTAAGGAATAATGCACTTTAATCGAAATGTTTGGAGGAATGGTCGACTTTCATTTAGTAATCTCCTACGTGTTGGCTTGGAATTTTCCTTCAATTGATACTCGGGAGGAACAACGATCTTGTTCCTTATGGCTACCTTCTTCCATCTCTAGGCAAGCGACCGGAGGAAAACTTCATGTAGTGGTCTCGGTGGCTTCGTACCGGAAGATTCAACTTTAAGAGGGATCTTACAGCTGAACCAACTTTCGACAGGAATAGCGAGATATTCAAGACCTTCATGGTGATTTCAAAACATCAAGCTCAGCTATCACTTAGCGCCCGACCGCATTGAAAGAAGCATGATCCGTATTACAGAGGTTTGGATATAGCTTTACAGTAAGTCAGGTCTGTTAAGCTTCAGTCCGATGTCTTGATACTTCTAACCTTCTTTCAACCCTCGCCCCAGGCCACCGCGATGCAACTGAATCATCCTCCAATGGTCATTCAAGGAAGCAGTTCCCATCGGAGTTCAGTACTATTCAGCCCACACGCAGTCGTACCCTGTACCCTTGTACCATCCCGTGACGCCTTCACTTCGCCAATCACATCGCGTCATGCCACCTCTTTCTCGCCCCAAATTCCTTTCCAGCTCACCACGAGGTAACGAGCCAGTCTCCGTGCGATGTTATAAAACTCTCCCTGGCCGGAGTTTCCGATTCGGACGGTGCGATTTGGCAGATCGGAAGAGATCTTGCAACGAAGACTGTGCGCAGGTGTGTGGGAGAGCAGAGAACACTCGGTCTCACAGCAAAAGCCCTTACATCGTTACGGCACCAATTGCACCAATTGGAAATCAGGTACGCTGTGTGACGGGGCCCAATACTGGATTGAATTAGTCCATGATCCCGGTCAACCGTTGAGGATCCACGCCACCCTCCTCCAGCAATGAACGCCATCCCCTGAGAGCCTTGAGGTGCAATTCCACAGTCACGACATTCTTTCTTGGGGCGTGACTCTCTGTCGGTCATGTCAGCGGGATCTCGTGCGGCTGAACTTTGTGCGACCCACATGCCTACCAGATTTGGACCGCACCTTATCTGTGCGTCTGCTGGTACCGGATACACCAGGCTTCGGCAGTGTATCCGATGTGGCCACACTGGTAGCTGACCTGAGTTCTGCCATACATGCTGTGCGCATACCGTACCATACATTTTCTGAGCACGAGTATGTGAATGGTGGATCAGCTCAACCCCCCTCCCCCCCTCTCCCCCAATTTTGTCCATTTGGACTTACTCTGAGGCTGTATACGTTCCACATGAGCGATCTTATTATTCTGACCTGATATCGTGAAGAGTAGACCTCAGCCAATCATTGCGGGAGATGCAAGCTTCCAGCCCGTGCCCGGGTCTGCGACATACCTTTAGTAGAGAATCGAAGCGCCATGTTCCTCCTGGGACATATCACCGATTGATCCAGATCTGAAATCAATTATCCAAGTAATCAAGATGTTGCGAAGAGACGCCGATCACAAGGTTGTAAATGTATTGTGGGTCGTAGGATTGAGAAGAAGGATTTACATGTTGTCCGAGAATGCTTTTATATATTGCTTTAGCCGCCTTCTCCATTATCTCTTACATTCGAAAAGTACCTGTAAAGGGATCCCACGTTCGACGATTCGTGGTCGAAGATCTCTAGAGCAACCATTTAGTCCGTAAGAAATACAATATATCGCATCGACGATAAGCAGGTGACCAACTACAGGAACTAGGTCGGAGACGCTACACAGGATACAGAACTTGGGAAACTTCCTTCTAATTGCAGCAGAGGTCGGTAACAGAATTCCTACACTAAAGGGGTAAGTTCTGCTTAGCCGGCCTCACCAGTTTCCATCTCTACTGGGACCGCCCAGAACTTCTGCAAATTGTATGATCACTCAAACCCGTCTAACAATGATTCCCCTTCATGCTTTGTACTTTTCACGTGGAAATGGTGATTCATCAAAGAGCGCTTGTCTGTGGATTTGATGGGGTTGCCAAGTCCTCTGTAGAGAGAACTTGTGTCATTGGTCCTCGAGCCTTCACTGTGGCTGGAAGCTACCTCGCCGGTCGATAAAACAAGCTCAGCTGCGGTGACCGAGGTTTATCCGGTGTGTTCTCTGCCAAGGTGAATGAATATATACATATTCTGATCCACTTGCGACGCTGCTAAATACTTTTCATCGTCAATTATCTTCACGAATTGTATTATGGCTCGCGAAAGGCCCCTCACGCGGCAGCCAATGACCTTGAAAGAAGCTTCTTGGAATCACGCCGTCCATCGTTAGATATCGAGTTTGGAATCAGAGAGACTTGCCGGATTGACCCACCCGCCTCAGCTTACAAAATTGACAAATTGTATATGTTTGCTTCCTTCACAACACCCATAACTTCAGCCAAAGTTCAGGCGATTCAACGAGCCTGTATTGAAGCTCGTCGATGATACGCCTTTCACTGAGAGATATATACTACCATCCTTCTCAGAAAACCGAGAACGATTTTGTATTCCACATCTGTGCTAGCCAGGGAGAAGCTTCATCGATCAACGTCTGGGAATCGCTGATGGCTAGCAGCGTCTCGCATTGGCAACTTGTCTTCGAATCAGACAGGGTTCGGTAACGAGAGCATAACTTCCTCGATGAGGATCTTGACCAGTGACCAATTCAATCACAAGCCAGTTTACGATTACGGAAGTCCAGAAGGCGCAGAGGGCAAAAGAACTTCAATGGAATATATTTGCGTCGCTGCTGTCTTCCCACTTCTGATAGGTGAGTCTCGTGCCCTCCTCAACCCGGGACTACCTGCGGACTTGCAGCCATTCAATTTAGGAATTTGCCGATGACTAGTTTCGATGGGAAGAGCCCTTTCACCCTGTCCAAGACCCTCTTAAAGGCCTGAACACTAAGAAAGAGGTTGGCCTCTCGGATACGAAAGTTGATTTGGGCTTTGGTATCAACTCGAAAGAAGCTGATCTGATCCTGCCAAGGGTCTGAACGAACGTGCAAAACTAGATTTGGACAGCGGGCTGTATTGGCCGTTGCTTTGCCCTCGACGGAAGTCAAGGGCCCCGATGAACCCACTGCGCACGCAGTCCCATAATGGTTTCGACGAGCCGTCACGAAAGTGCGTATGAGTTAGGAAACCCGGCTTGAGCTGGTATCCGCTAGTCACGCTCGGCACAGGCTGAGACACCTAAGTTTTTATGATCGCTTGGAAGCAAGGGTATTGTGGGGGCTTCGATTATTAGCGTGAGATCGTGCCTGGAGGCGAGGCCGATCATTTGCGTCGTCTTGAATCATACGCACTGCGAAGAGCTGGCGACATCAAGCACTTTCAACGGGACCTACATAACATCTCAGATTGGAGGCTTGACCCGAGGAAGAATGCCGGTGTTGAGGACATGGTAAGGGATATGGCTACTCAAGAGGCAGCTGCTAAAGAAGCAGGAGAAGCGGCTAAGGGCAAGGCAAAAGATGGGTTGAAGGAAATGCTCGGCGGATGGTACGAAGACCAGAAGCAATATGATACGCGAAAGACTTAACACCCAGAATAGCGGCACCGCAGGGAGAACGTTTGTCGTAACTTTTCTTTTCGACATAATATTCTGTACAGTATAGTCACAACGAGATGCTTCCAAACAGCAAAATACATCTATAGTCAACCCTCCTCAAGCCTGTTGGCTTACCTGCGCCTGATTCGAATGCAGCATTGTCAGCCGAAGCTACCATCGTACCATCGTGAATCCGTGATAGAGTTTCTCTGGAACTATGCCCGCTTATCAGCTACTGAAACCCACAAAGTTTGAGCTCACGAGTGTAGGTACCCTGAAAAAAACTCTCCGACCTTCGTGACATTCAGTTGTAGGAGGTTGTTGGGCTAGTCGAGAAGTCTGCCCCTCTCTTGAGTCGCTGCACTCTAATGGAAGGATAGCCACGCTGACGACTGTCTCGGTAAATACTATGACCACGGCTTCAGGCTTTCCACCTTTTGTCACGCACCTTGAATATCAAACGTAGGACTGAGAGAGTCGCAACATAGGAAGCGGTCGGTGTTCTCTAGATCCCTCTTACCATGGTCTATCATGGCCTTCTCGATCTGTGACGACAGAGAGCGAAAATGGCTCTCATTTCTCTCTGGGACTGAGCGTTGCTTCCCTTAGACGAGCTAGGGTGTCCGGGGATAGCGACTCGACCGTACTTGTTCGGTCTTTTGTAGGAAACGTAGTATGTTTAGGAGTGGAATCTAGATACTTTGACTCTTGTGATAAGTCCAATGATGATGTATGCAATAGCAACAATAGACAGGCCCGTTGAGTAGTCTTCCGCAAAACATCGAGTTTGGAGGCAGAGGCTGTTCGGACGACGCGCGTCTTTCCTAAAGAGGGTTAGCTCAGCCTGCAGATCTTTGGAGGTAAACGCGAGGTCGGGTAGCTGTTGCCCTGGGAAACAGCTGAGGCATATCCTCGGCTTTTGGCACTTTGGCTCGCAACAKCTCACAGCCGCGTCCTTCACGACCGATCCAAGCAGCAACCTACTTTTCGCTAGCCCTGGAAAGCTATCACGCCCAGCAATTACACACGTCCTACTTGACTGCCTATTCGCATCGCTCTTCAGTCCCGAGTCATTTCATGGCCACTCTTCCAAAGCTTCACCAGTTCACCTCACTGAAGTCTTGCCGCGGAGGGGAAGCGTTCGCTACCAATCGCCAGGAGCTTCAGCCATCGCTCACGCCCTCTACAGCATCCGACGGTGTCTCCAGTCCTTCCCCGACTAACCCTCGGATTCAGTCCTCGACCGCTCAACTTTCCTTTGCTCAGCCAGAGCTGAATCCATCTTCCTCCACGTTCCACAGTCTCGCGGTCCAGGCCTGGATAGACCAGACACTCCCGCCTGCAGGCGACTCATTACGTGAGCTGAGGACGGCTACATCCGACAAGCAGGGCAGTTCCCTCAAGCGAAAGCGCAGCACTTCAGCGCCTTCACATCCAGTCGAACCCAGTCTCACCATCCCTCTCACAAGCACAGCATTGAAGCAACATCTCACCATAACCATGTCATCGGACCCATCTACCTCGCATGAAGTAAGCACATCCAAGTACGCCCACATTTGCAGTGCACCTTGCTGACCAACGCAGCGACTATTCACCCCTTCCCGGTCTACCCAAACTACCGACTCCTCCCTCCATACCCCCCCTGCCACTAAGCCTTCCTCGAGCCACGATACTGTGCGCAGGTACATGGAGCAGCATCGAATGTTCATCGCCCAATATGATCTTGCAAAAGAAGCGCCCGGGTTCCATCATCTTGTCAACAGCATCGTTAGGACGGAAAGACCCTCGGGCCGGAAACCGGAGTCGGAAAGGAAGTTCCGCAACAGGGCAGAGAGGCTGGGACCGCACAACGAAGCTACAATGCTCGCTAGGATTCTGCCACTCGTTATCAAGGAAGGGCGCACAGTACCTGTGCAAGGTCCAATCACGGATCAGGAGAATTCTACGCGTGATATGCTTGACGGCTTGTGGGAAGACTTCGACGACTCGGGTCTGGATTGGACTGTCGATAGAGAATTCCATCGTACGTATGTACCGAACGCATACGAGAACATTGGCTACGGTGAACAAATCGCGACTGCTCTCGCAAAGGAGCGCGGCATGAAGAACCCTAAGCCTGATCGGGCCTTTGGTCTAGCCATCAATGATCTCCCGCGTCCCGAAGGGGACGCTCTTCTCCGCGACGAGACATCAGCATTCTTAGACGCAGTTCCCGGCTTACAACACGTCTTCTTCCTTGTTGAAGGCGTTTCTAGCTCCGGTGACCTCAATAAGGCTAAGCATCAGGCTTGTCGTGGAGGGACTGTGATCGTAATCGTTCAACGTCACCTCCTAGCAGCGACAAATCAGCTATCATTGGATGACGGGCCCGATCGCAAGACTTTTGTTTATACAGCAACCATTGACGACCATACTATGTCCTTCTGGGTCAACTTCGCGGTTGTTCGAACTTTGACAACGGGTCAAAAGTACGTTACTTACCACATGGAGCATGTCTACACATGTGCCTTGCTGTCGGACGACGCGGAGCTTCTGTTAAGGCGTGCTTGCCATAACATCCTCGACTGGGGCGTTCGGACCCGCCGCCCAATGCTCGAAAGCCGGTGCGCCAAGATGTACGAATTTGACCGGCTTGCGATGAAGGCGGACATTGAAAGATTGCGCGCTCAGGCAGCAGACGCAGCGGTGGAGAAGGAGCAGGAGGCGCAATCTAGGAAGGTTAAAAAGCCTAAGCTTGCCCCAGGGAAAGTCAGTAAGTGAATTTCAAACGTGGCAAGGATTCCGACCAATGATGGAGCGATTGAACGAGAGAAGAAGGCCCGTAGGGAAAGCCGTTCATCTAGTCCATTAGGACGTCTGGAGGAGCACTGGGGTACTAAAGACAAATACTTCTCAACATCCTTAACCATGGATGAAATCTGTGTCCTAGTAATGATGACCACAGCAGCTTACGATACCTTTGCTAGTAGTATACTAGCCGATCACTACAAAAGCATACGCTACAGACCGAATGCTATTGACTTGCTTTTCTTACACATCGTGACCTCAAGCAATTCAGGCCAGACCTTTGATTCATTGATCTGCTAAACAAGCAACTGAAAATAGGTTCTCTCTAGAATACATTCTAGGCAGACAAGAATCGAATCTGCAAATTGGTCGAAATGAATGTGAATGTTAGAATCTCATGTGTTCTACACACATGAGCATCGAAGAAAAATTTCCAGACCCCTTCAAAAACCCTTCAAAAACCCTTCAAAAACTCTTCAAACCCCCTTTCAAACTCCTTTCAAAAAAAAACCTGTCCAAAGAAATCCATTCAACAAAATCGTTCAAACCCTTTTCAGAACCCTTAAGATCACTGTAATACCCGGACCATCCTTACGGGTCCCCGACGGTGATGACCTCGTGGACCCCGAATCTTGTTCCTACATCTCAGACACGACCTCCCAATCCTCATGCTTCAAGTTGTCAATGCCTTTGAGCGTCGTGTGGGAAGGTATGGGCTTAGCCTTGGTGCGTGACGTGTTTTTCTTGGCTTTCGTCAGGACCTTGATAGTATCATCTAGGAACTTGGCATTGAGGGCGTTGATAGGTTCGTTCTTGAGTGCCTTGGATCGTCGGGTAGGACGCTTTCGAACCATGATTCCGTAATCCTGTAGCAGCTTGATGGCGATGTTTTCGACGTAAGGGTACAGGATGTAAGTAATCCTATAGATTTATCAGTCTGAAGCTTTTTTACTGGCGCGGGAGGGAAGGAAGGTTTATACCAGAGGAGGGCGAGGACTGTGAAATTGATGTATGTTAATTGCCAGGCTTTGCCCATGATCTTTACCTGAGATGCAAGATCCATAACCTGTCGCCTAGTCATATACCCATGTTGCTCTTTGGAACAGGCCAAAATATCGGTAGTGTAGGTGATAGTCTTATGTAAGACGTAGAGGATACGGAAGATGGTGGATGAGAACATGATGAGAATGACGAATCGGAGGCTAGTAGCCATCATGGAGAATCCGAGAGCCATGGAGTATAAGTATCTGGATGCTTGATGGTGGCTGATGGGGCAAGACTGAGCGACCTGGATAGATGGTTTGATATCTTAGAAAAAGTTTTCGATGGTGGGGATTTAGCGATCTTAGGTCAAGAGCTACGTGGCGTGGGGGTCCATGTCTCCGAGGAGATAACGCGGTATGCCGATTGGTTTGGAGATGAAGTGATGAAGGCTAGAAACTGTTAATACCGATGTCTTGCTTTGCAGACACCAGTCCTACCAGCCCAAAACACAATCTTATCTACAGCTTGGAAAGAGGGATCTCTGATATCCTCGCAGCTCTTACTATGGGATAGGAGTAACGGAGTCCAGGATATCGTTCTCCAGCGATGGCGAGACTCATTACGTTCACTAGCCCATCTCCTGTATTCCCGAAGATGAAACTTCAAGACAGCGGTCTAGTCAAGACAACTCGGCTGCGGTGCAATCGAGGCGCGGAGATAAGTTCTTCTGGTAAAAACTAGAGTAGCTCCCATCATTTCACTGCCCTGGGACTTTCTGTATGCCACGAGCTATCCGGATCTTCCCTCCCGAATTTTCATCGAGAGATTCCGCGGCGGCTACGGGACAAAAAGCATCATGGACCCTCATTCACTGTGTTAACCATCGTCGACCCTTAGAATTTGCTAGATTAGTAGATATGGTTAAGCAAGCTTCGCAGCCTTTATGGATTCTCCCTTGGCAATCACAAACGCGAGGCCGAAATCTATGTTCGAGAATGAATCCTCGATGATGTCATCGCAACCGTCTCTAATTAGTACCAAATCTTTGATGAGTGCCTATAGCTGTAATTCTTCTAATTATAGAGGTTTCTCGACGGATATATAGTATGAGCCGCCGAAGGTGAGAGACAGGTCCGCCAAAGTAGCAGTGAATATAATATAATATAGATGAATGGCTTTGTTATAATCTAGAAACTCAGTCTTCTTGTTGTAGGACGTTGTGATCTATCAATCATCGCATCCACGTCTGATCTAGCAGGAGCTGCAAAAACCATCAGGTAAAATGCAAAGCATTATATTCGTCCTTCGCTGGCTCGACGATTTGCGTTCCTCGATGTGCTCGTGATTATGCCGTGGTAGACAGCTCTACAATTGCTGTTCCTGCGGTGTTTGAATTCTGTGAGGAATGCAGTCTTCAAATCCAACTTAGCTTGGGGCACGACATAACAGGTGGTGATAGCTAGTACTGTCGACGTCAACCTCGAGGTAGGTGAATACGCCTCCCCTATTGCCTGATTACCTGTCTCCTGTCTTGATGGTTCACTTCCTCTTCCTAATCTAGGCTCCGACACCATTGAAGCTCCTCCTTGATTCTGCTTCGTCATGCAAACTGGCTTATAGCGGAGGAGTCTTATGATCTGTTCCCTACGGCATCTTATGGAAGCCGCATGTATCAGTCCTAACGAAGAGTAAAGATGCACTGAAATTACCTTCCCCCCAGTTTCCTACAATTGTTCCCTTCTCTTTTCGGACTGCGCTCAAACTTGCAAGAGACTATTCGGCACAACACTTGTATCACCCTCTCTCAAAATCCAATAGGGAAGGGAGCGGCGAGAACGAAAATCAAAGGAGAGGATCGAATATGTACGTTCATTAGAAACGTGAGTGCCCTGTCCAAACAATGGTGGCGGGAAAAAAATTTGGTCCCTAAAATACCAACGCACTCGCTCCGGGACCAGAATTATTGACCCTGGTGACGAGTAATCACGCTAGGCCTGGAGACTGCGTATGGCTGTTTCACAATCTCATAGCATGTCGAATAAATTTCGTGATAGAATTTGCCAGGAGATGCTCGACAGTGACATCCAGCATTGATAAGCCGCTTTCTCTTTCTTTAATTCTCTGTACTCGTTAATGTTGCGGTTGATCGTAGTCGACGAGGTTCAGTCTAGCGGTGCGTCGTTTCATGCGTTGCAGTGTTATGATCCTGGCGTCTCTCGCTGCCGCTGTCATGGCTTTCGTAGCACCATCCCTGCTCGGGGATGGATCTCTATCCTAACCATTCTCTCGGCTTTCGCAGCCCGCATCGTCATTGCAGACGACCGTAGCATACTTTCCTCCTCCTCCAAGATGACTAGGCCCTTCCCACGCCATCCGATACAACCAGATTTGATCCTCCAATTCAATGGTCTTGTTCTCATTCCCTTTCTGGCTTTTCGTCACTTTACCACCTTGCTTCTTGACGATACTTTCATGGATAAGATTCCGCATCCCACTCATGTTCTGCTCCACAGCCCCGCTGGTCTTGCTTTCTATGCTGTACTCGACTCACGCTTTGCCCTTTTGCCATTCATCATTTCCCGTGAAACAAAAGCTTTTAGAGTTTCCTTGCTGTTCTTGCAATCCCGAAAACATATTGCCTCAGTAATTGACACTAACTTTGTGCCATACTTTAGGGATGACAGTTTTAGGTAGTAAAATGGGGGTGTATATAGATGTCGTAGGTCGAAAGAAGAGTGACCGCTGTGACGAAACGAATTGCAGGAGTGTCCAACACTCAAGGGCCGCGTAAATAGATCAATGGAAGCGGGTGTGTCGGAATTTATCGTCATTAGAATAATTAAAGAGGTCGATGGCGACACAGGCAAGGCTAGTTCGGTATTCCAATCGTCTGGCGTACAATCAGCAACAGACGACGGGATATCTGAAAAAGACGTACGTTCAAGTGCCATTGCCAGATCGATGGGATGAGGAACCCAGATATTTCCGCAGGGTAATCGCATGGGGCTTTCAGGTCTGATATACCAAATATCTATTGCCCCAATTCATACTGCCAATGCATATTTCCGACGCGAGACCATGGGACCCGGGTTCGGGACTGCGACTCGGTGTGAGCGGCAAGGATAGAACAATAGCTAGAAGCTATGCACAACCAGAACCGTGTATGATGGGTATCAAATATAGACACAACTCTTCAAACGAACTATTTCGGAGCTGTTCACGGAAGATATATGGAATGTTGAAAAACCATCATTCATTGCAGCAAGCGCCACGGTTGAAATAAAAAGGCTGGTACTACAGCCTGTCGAAACATTCTTGTCTTCGCACAAAGTCCTTTGAGTCATCTCCAGAGCACAAAAAGGATGGCGACTATCAACGGTGGTATGGACGAATGATACGGGGCGTTGGTAATATTGGCTTGCCGAATTGGAAACCTCCCAGCCTAGATTTCGAACGCTGCGTCCAGCATTGACTTCCGTAGATGCGAGGAGGGTGTTATTCAAGGCAGGCGAGACATCCCGAGGGATTGTTGGGACGTGAGCGGAAAGACCTGAGGAGGGATAGTGAGTCCTCCTGTATTCATTTGCTATGATATACTGGGGATTAGCAATAGTGCCTTGTTCAGTAGCCGTCAAATGTGATATAGATCAGATGGGCTGCCTTTGAAAATGAATATAATACTATGCAAGTATGTTTTCGTCCTTCCGCGCATTCTCGTTCTCTTTTTTGCAAGCTACTTGTTTTTGCGTTGGGGGAACACTGGATCAAATTCAAAGCCTGGCCCTGGCCAGAAAATGTGCCAAGATTTTGACTTTGAAGTCGTCAGATCGACCATATTGAGCCTTCAGACCGAACTAATCATATCGTGAGATCGACTGTAGTAAACCTTTAGATTCATCCTGTGTTACGGCGAAATGCAGTGCACGCTACCAAGACCGATCGTTGTGCAAGCATAGAAATACCCTCGTAGGCCTTTCATTCAATGGCGGTAGCTCTGAGTAGAACCAACTCATTCATGACGGCAGACTTAGATTCCATGGGCTTAGTCCAGGAAAGAGCGGAAGATTGTCGCGTTGGATGTTGCTCGAAGTCAAATCCAAAATTTACCGATGGATTAATGCAGTAAGGAACCTTCCACACCCTAGGCGACACTCACGAATTTGAGGAGCTTAGATCTTCTTGTATGACGAGGAGTACCTTCTCCGGCCCCTGAAATCTTGCTGCACACACAGGCCTTGCCTCAAGGAATTTATGTCGGACATTGAAAGGTCCAGGACAAACACCTGAACACGCAATGGTAGCAGACTGGAAGAGTTTCGCTAATTAGCGTGAGGACATATGGTCAGATTGGAAGATAGGTGCTGGAGCAGCCATGTCGTCTACCATGGATGCGCAGGATCAAATCTCGTTCCCTAGCTAGAGGACCATTGCTGGAAGGCATCTGTTTACCGCACGAGATTTCTGCCTTCCCATTTCTATCAGTGCATCGGGCCGCTTCCGAAGATAATAAAGGTCATGATGATCCCCATCTCTCTTTTCTACTACACCCGTCACCAACGGCGAAAGCACTGCTCGGCCCCCAATCGGCCTATATGAACAGACGTTTTTTTTCTTTTTCAGATATAGTCACCTGAAACGACGGAATTGTAACCACGACACGGCCTCTCTCTCGGGTTCTCCGCACTCCTGCCTCTTCGGAATCAGCAACACAGATCATTTCCTCATATCTATCGATTCAAAGCGGAAGACACTAGGACAGAGGGTTACGGAGTCAGCGGACCACTTCGATAATTCCCATTTCGGCTCTGGGAATCTATGCAACAATATTTTGAACAGCCGCAGCAGAGGGTAGAAGAATGAAAAGATATCCAAAACACAAAAAAGTATTAGGGAAAGCGATTCTGGTGGTGGTCTATCGAGCCCACAAATCTACAAAGGAGGAGAATCAATTTCACCAAGTTTGGTCATTCATCTGACCAATAAAGAAATTTATTATCTGTATATCTCTTCACTATTTAGTGGCTGTCCGCAGCGGAAGCAACTGGAACCAATTTATTTCCCACGTCTTTTAGGTCCTTTATCTCCTTATGAATTTCTTCATGCTGACCACACATTTCCAGAAATCCTCAGTACAGTGAGATCCTCGGTCGGACATCTTCGCTTTAAGTATTGATCCTTATAGATCTTCTAATAATAATGAACACTTCATACCTATGGAGCGGCGACAGAATATTCGGTTCGTTTGAGCAAATGTCGCGATATTGCCACCGCAAACTCACCTTTAGTAGCTAGGACAGTCCTGATAGACTGTTATTATTCCGGACCTTCGTTGCTTGAGCTTGAAAAATTTGCACGTGAAAAGAATGGAAGTCATTAACAGAATCGAGCGTGGGCTTTAATGATTCGGTCCCCAGAGCTTCTCGATAGATAAACTTCCTACTGAATACAGTAAATGCAACGAGGATGGTCTTTTTTTACCATCTAGTATACAATACTCTATGCAAATACGACCCTCTCGAATTATTCTTCCTCCCACGGTCTCCGATCGCAATAATCTTCGATTTCCCATTCAAAAGCCGAGTCATCTATATACATGCGCTGTACTGGCATGCTCCAAACACCAACTCTGTACTGTTGCGCATCGTTGAAAAGCTTTCGGGTTAGAGAGATAATAGAGTATGTAATGGTGATATTTCCGACTAAGTAAGGTCGAGAGGATGCTGGAGTATAGGTAATCCATACAGATTTGAATTATCTTCAAGCTGCAGAAACCGTGGCTCATTAGCATTCGTCTCTGGCAGGCTATTTAGTCCGAGCTTTCCTACGGAGAATGGGACGGGACCATTATGGGCGAATACTACGCAACGTGGAATTGATATTGGTAACTATTGCGAGGGACAATGGAGAATAAAGAATCTTTATTATACATAAAATAAGTTACGTTCTTTTCACCTTACCTATTGACATCCATTCTGTCCTTAGCACGGATATTCATATCATCACACCGGACTCCACGATTTTCTTAACTTTTATATAATGTGTACAACTTTTCATTGAAGCTATCTCGTAAAAGACCGGTAGGGCCCAAATTATCTAAGCCGTGGGGATTGAATTCCTTCTTCCAGTCGGTTCTCCATCCTTCCATGCTCCTCCGGAAGCTATAGGCCCTGACGTGTGTTGCTGACATAAGAAGAGATTAGCGGAGATGATGACGAGAACGGCGACCGTGATAGCCGCAGATGGAGAAAATATGTGCCGGTTGCACTACTGCAGAGCTTGTAATTTACCATTCTCTCGCAAAGAATTACCACATGTAAACGATGACGACACCGAAAGGCCACGCAAGAATGGTCACATTTGACCAGCTGGAACTAGGCTGTACCGAGAGACATCGGAGCATAAAGATGAGAACGACGAAAACGACAGCACCATTGCGAAGCTCTGCAATTCCTGTAGTCACGGATCTGATTATCCCATGAGTCCGGGGGGAACAGTACGACAAATCCACTTGTCTTTGTTCTTTTGCTTCATCTCCTGTACGTCTTTCGGCTTTCCTACAATCTTTCCATTTAATGCTTAAATTTTCGCGGTTTGTTTTGCATGCCAGTCTCGGCGAGAATCCGGCAATTGCTCATCCAGGAGCTGGTTGAACTGGAGTAACATCTCACATGTGGGGATGCGGACTCCTCAGTGGCTGGTAGTAGGCGATCCTTCTTTTAGATCGCTTTCTCATACTTGCATAGATTAGGATGCAGATATCGAAGTAAAGTAACGCTGATAGAGCTTTGGGTTCGAGACAATGGAGATGATCTGGTCTGTTCTCCACAATTAATGGTTCTTCAATGATTTTCGGTCTTCGATCTGCTGCTATCCTCTTTACACCCATCAGTGGATCTAACGGATCACAGAGAGTGTTTACCTCGTCCGAAATATCATTCGAGTTTACCATCAAGACACTTAATTCGTGGTTTAGAAGTATTGCTTTCATCTGATTTCTCTCGGTGACTAACTACATCAGGCCTTGAAAATCCAATACAGAAGACGTACTAGCGTCTCGAGCTGCCGTAATCCGAGAAGAAGTGAGTTGATCCTCTGTACGACGAACAAATTCAATTGCGTTCGCCGCCGTGTCCCATAAGCTCATGTAGTAGGAATTCGGCGAAATCGTTCATGTCACCACCAGGATACATCTCAGTATCCAGAGACATTGTAAAGATAAAGAGGACGTTCGTGATCTATCAGGTTTGTTTCATCGACAAAAGGGTTTATCGACAGGATGATGGAGTGATACAGCTTTGTAGAGGTTTGAGAAGAAGGCGTGGATGCTTCTTCAGGCTGCCGTTTCATCAGTTACTAGTCCGAAGCTGGAGGCGGAGGCTGAGGCAAAGGTTTGAATAAGCTATCATCGGCTTCACAGATTCCATATCTTGCTTCTCAAGCTGCAGGCTCGCCGGCAAATAATTCTTTCGGCGATCTGCGTTCTACATTGCTGATTCAAGTCACGATTGCAAGCAATCAATCTTCCTCTACTTTGACCGGCTGCTCAGCCCAATAGAAGATCCTCATTTTTCGATTGATGGCACTTTTCAGCTGCGCCGATTCCACGCCGCACTCTGCCAACTGTCCTCTCCTGCGGAAAATCGTTTGAGTCCTTACTTGATCTCCTCCTTGTCCACGGTCGCGGGAGTGTTGGTGATTTTCAGTAGGCTCTCCATTTCCGAATCCGTCAGATCGAGAAGCTTGTCTCTGTTGTCGTCTGGGACGTTGTGCAATACTACAAGCTACGTGTTTGATATGCCCATCATCGTCTTTGCAAGTCTGGCAATCCGAGCCTTTAGATAGGGCGTGATCGTGGGTAATCCAGGGTATGTCTCAATAATCACCCCGGTGAGATACTGGCATCAAGTATACCGATAGTAAAGAAGTATCGAGAATTGCAAATATAGAGATGCAGTAACTGTTGAACTCGAAGAAACTCCCCACCGGGTCATCGATATTGATGCCCATAAGTTGCAGAGTTATATCGATGATATCTTTCACGAATATATAAGTTATTAAACGGCTGCTAAGCGGCTCCGTGAAATTCATTGATAGAATCAGATGGATTTGTATCTCAACGGAGTCCATTCTGATTGACTAAAAGATAGTAGAAGTAGAAGACAAGGGAAAGAGAGAATGCGAGGAAGAAAAGAGCAGTAAAGATTTATGCGAAACCTATCCTCTCGCCGAAGACTAAGCCCATTGGGATCAATTGCAGTCTTGATATCTGGACCGTACGTGAATATGAAAAGCAGACTGCCGTCAGTATACCAATAGAATTGAGGAAGAAGAGCAGAATATATACCGAGGAATTGTGACCAGGATCTCCAGGTCAGCACAGTCTTCTACGAATGAAGCCAAGATTGTGGAAATACAGTCAACGTCCAACTATGAAGGATTGATAGAATGTGGATGGAGGAGCTCAAGATTGGTAGAGATCAGGGTAAGAACTGTAGTGCCCGAATATAAGAAAATGTAGATTTCCGGGTTTAGCAATTGCTGTCGATTTAGCTTACCTTTATGCAATATTCATCGCTTTTATCCTCTTTGTGGTCTGATACTCTTTCAGATTTTGTGCTCCTGTCACCCAGCTATACCAAAGGCTATCGGAGATCAAGTGGTCGTAAAGAAGGACGAGAAGTTGCAGTATTTCAGCAAAATTCGAAGTACCATCTTGGTGCATTGGAGACGATCTGTATAAAGCGGAAATACAAGTCTTGACTATCCGTTAAAGCAAAATATGGTCCGTGGACTAAAGACAAGTATATGATCAGACCATGAGGAGTAAGATGTGATTGAAATGAAGATAAAGACAGAGATTCCACGTGTGGCAAGTACCGCAATTTACCCAATCCCCCGGCCATTTCTGTCAAGTCTCGGAAGATATAAGCAAGGTTCTCTCCGAGAATGATCAAGCTCTACTATAGATATTGACGAGATTCCTCCAGTGAATAGTATTAGGAGCATGAGCTACTTGATCAAGCATTTCAGGAGCCGAACCAAGCCATATACTGCGAGGAGAATCTAGAAGACCGGAGCTAATAAAGGGTGCACGAACACTAACAACCGAGAAAGAAGACCTAAAGCTAGGCACAACAGCGAGACCAAATTAAAGATCAATCCAGTTCTCAACAGTAGCAAGACTATGGATATCACTCCCATGAAAGCTTGGTAGAGCTAAATCCGTCTGCTCGAAAGAAGCACGGTAACGAGTAAGAAGAGTCTTCCATATTGCGCATTTCAGAATGACAAGTACAGGAACGCTGTAACCCAGACGACTCGAGATGGCTATTTCCGCGACATGAATCTAAGGACGGCTAGGAGGAGAGCTAGTATCTATAATACTCCTCTTTCGTCTCTCGGTCGGGAGATATCTGATTAGCCCGCTCTTCCGTCGCTCCATATCTGAATATTTCCTTCGGTTTGCCTCTGGGTCGCTTCTTGACTTTGACGATCTCCATCCCATCGCCGTCCACTTTACGCTTCTCGGCCTCCATCCCTTCTTCTACCCTTGCATGGCGGTGCTTTGATTTGGCTTTGCAAGTCGTACGCACCTGTCCTGTATATATTTCAGCATTCAAAACCGGCTCCTTTTGGCCGAACAATAATGTGAAAAACGTGGGTGTTCCGAGTACCAAGAGGTATTCGGGTACAGAAGAGAAGATCCCAATATCAAGTCTTCCTGCGCTCAAACTTTATACTGAAAATTTGCATCCCGTGTTCGTCGGGTTGCCAGATTTAGTAACCGAAAATCTTTTCAAATGAAAGTCGTTCTGTTCATTCCCCGGTTTCGAGAAAGGATACGAAAAACTATGATAACCATTGTACCATGATTCTCGGGGGAAACTGATCGAGATAAGATGCTTGAGGATTTAGTAGTGGGGTAATGAGATTCCAAATGACGCTGGATTCAATAGGTATGACGGAAGGAGAGGAAAAAAATGAAAAGGATACTGAGCGTGGAAAGAAATGGAGATTCACAAGATGATTTATAAGATATTTATCCATCATTCAAAGTCGAATCTGGTTCGAGAAACTCCTATATATTGTGCTGAGTGTCTTCCCTTGAACATTCATGAAGACCGTTGACGACGCTGTAGTCAAAGCTCGATTACTCAGGCGGGAGTAAATTTAGGATATCGGTTTGTCTAACGGGTGTGACGGAAGTCAAGGAGAAAGATGAAAAGAGGAAGGGATTCAGAAAGATGGGTTGTGAGAACATTATTGTTTGCTGTGCCGAAGAGTCCACCTCCTTCTATTTCAGGCACTTGAAAAGTATTCCAAAGCCGACGACTATCGCAGTACAACGCAAACCTTTGAGCTTTCGAGTACCCATGACAGACTCTTTCTTGCTCCCGGCGCTTTCTATGAAAAGAGGTTGAATAGCTCAACAGAAATTCTTGCAGCCGTCGAGGCACTTACATCAGAAATGATCTGCCATATCCTGTACTAGCGCCGCAGGTCGCAGTATTATCTCCAAACATGCTACCTCCAGAGCTTGCGTTACCCCCAAAATCAGAGGTGGCATTTGCACCGAATGGGCCGGTTGTTGAGCCTGTCGCGCCGAAGACTAGTCGTTTTCGTACTAAATGAAGTCGATCGGAGCTAGACGCTCTCTTGCGTCTGCCCTTTGTAGCAACGATCTTACTGAGCTCGCTCTACAGTCTCACCGCGAAGAGGAGATGAGTACTCATAGTCTCCATTTCGCTCGTCCGCTTCCGCATCGTCGCGGGCATTGAGTAGAAGTTTTGCTGCTTCAATTTCGTCAAGGTCGATAGCATCCCCAAGCTCTATAGTGCTTGCTTGGAATTCTTGCTTGGCGGCATAGTCACTCTCGTCGATTTGCAGGGTACCTGAAGTCTAGGTATGAGACTTTACGAATCTCATACGCTTGCACCTTCAAGATGGCGTCCTTAGTCGCCATTTGATGGATTTTAATCCTGATCTTCTTAAGGTGATCAAGATTCATGAATGTATAGAGGGGCTGCATCTAAAATGCTAAAGGACTTATATCGAAAGGGATATCATGGATAGATAAGTCGATAGCAAGGGTATGAAGACCTGTATACTGATCCCGGATCTAGAAACATAATTTCTGCCAACAGCGACTGTGCGAGCCTTTCCAGGCCTGCTTGACTGTATAATATAGATCTCCTGCAGTATAGCAGACTATATAAAGAGTACGGAGTATTGACCGGGTCTTGAACCGAAGGCTATCCAGGAACTTTCGTAATGGTGCTATGGATTGGAAAAAGAAGTCGTTCTACCCGTAGAACATTGGTGTAGTTTTTTCATCGATCTTCTTGCTAACAAGGAGAAGAGATGCTTAGCTGGGAGAGAGGCTAAAGGGGGAGATCGCTTTATCCATATGCAAGCGTTTTGGAAGATCGAAGAGTCGACGACGTTCGCCATGTCGAGCAGTAAGGCCGGGGCCGGAGACGACGATACTATGTGGTGGGAAGTATGTAAGTTCCTTTGGACGCTTCTCAAATTTGCTCTCGCGTGGAATGAACTTGATACCATACTTGCGGCGAGGAAGAAATCGTTGCGCCCGTAGAACATTGGTGTAGTTTTTTCATCGACCTTCTTGCTGACGAGGAGAAGGGATACCTAGCTAGGGCTTTCTGAAAGCCTTAACATGCAACTAAAGCTTATTGCATAGCTTATCAATGTTCTGCAGTTGCCCATCTTCGAGCGTCATGAGATCTCAAGACCATTGCGTCATACTTCTGTGACAAGCACGAGCCCTGCAATAAGAGGACCTCTTTCCTTGAGGTCTTCCTTGAGGAGATGACCATGTTATGTCGTGATCTGTGCACCTAGTCGAGTCGTAAGTCATAGTGAGATGCCGAGGATGGGGGTAAAATACCTTACTATTCAGGTCCTCTACTACCACGAGGTGAAGTTAAACCCCGGTTTCTCGATAGAGTTGCTTACTGTCCGCAATCCCACCATGAAATTGCTTGGCCTCACCGAGAGCATCTGTCGGCGGCTGTAGTCGTTGTTGGGCTTGGACAGGTCCGTATTGCGAGGTGCACTGATCTTGAAAGCGTCCTCGATGCAGTGAGGAATGCGCTTGATGGTACTCTCGGGCGGGTACCATCGATGAGAGACAATCTCTATCCCAMCTCTGGTTATGGCACTAAAATCAGGGCCAAGCTTTGGGGTGCCATCAGTGACCTGGGATGGGATACATCTGACCGGCACATAGGTCTTCGAGGCCTTCCTCAAGAAAACGATCATTCTTGAGAGTGAGATACGTGTCTGTTCGGCATCTTAGTGAAGAGGCGGGGCTCATGACAAAGTTACAATACCATTTCATCCGTTGGACTTTTCCTTCTCGGATTTTGACACCGCAATCTCTCTCGTACCCCGTTGATTGATGCGCCGAATACGCTTTAGGTCACCCAATGACTGGCGCCTAGGAGACGCCAACTTTACGCATCTTGGCGTGATTACGGCGGAAGATGCCCTGTCGAAGGTATGACAGTAAGTAGTGTTTGCATTGCAAGATAGAGCGAAGGTGTGAATACTTACCGGTTGAAGGAGATACCCCGTGAGAGTAATCTGTTAAGGGCTCAAGTCAGCATTCATTGTTGATTGCTTTACATGATAACCGATTGATACGGAGGATCTAAGTTAAGACTTGCTAAGTTGTCGAACAACAGTAACGTACCGGGAAAAGGAAAAAGATTTTTAGGAAAAGATAATTGAGCGGCTGGTCCGACATGTAAAAGAAAGAAAAAGTGGAGAGTATAAGTTGGGAGCTTAAGTATACAATATATCATATGACCTCGTCGATAAAGAGGCTGTGCCACGATTGAATGTATATATAGGGGAAAGAAAGGTCAAAGCCGAGATGGACTCAAGCCGAGAATGTACAGGTTGCAACGATGTAGAAAATGTGCGAGAGAGCCGTTGGGACGAGAGAATGTTATAGGTAAAAGATAAAAGAAGGTTGGAAGGAACAAGAAAGCTGGAGATCAGGAGCGTAAATATATACCCTACGCCAAGGCTCAGTCCACTCTTCCTGTAAGAGCGATGATATCGTGATGACGAAGTCCTAGTTGGCCACAGATGGACCGGTAATTTCATGATTTCGTTCATAATCTCCTGATGATTTCCGTGCGTGGGTACAACGGGCCGGTTATGAGTTTGCTGAGTTCGCATGTTTCCGGTGAGACGAAGAGAGTTTATGGTGGGAAGGACTTTGACCATAGTTCTAGGGTTTTCTGTAAAGATATTGTCCAGTGTGGGCGGCTCATAAAAGTTTGCGCCCATGAGCTCTTTACGAATCTCATAGGCCTGCACCTGCAGGATGGCATCCTCCCAGTGACTCGAAGAGAGTTTCATTGTCGGAAGTACTTTTTGACCTTAGGGTTTACCACGAAGGTATTGTCCATTGAGATAGGCGGCTCCTAGAAGTTCGCGCCCATAAGCTCTTTGCGAATTCTCATGCTCTTGCACCTTCAAATTAGCGTCCTCCGTCGTTATTTGATGGAGCTTGACATGGACATACCTAAGCTACGAGCCCGTTGATAACGTCTTCCTGAGTGGCGTTATCACGATGACCATTCCATTGCCATATTTATGAGCTCTTCGGTGGAATCACCATCACTAAAGAGAAATCAACTAGGCCCATCAGATCTCCCGACCATCGCTGGAATCGTCTTCCTTTTCAAGCTATCACCGGAAACGGTTTTTCTTTCGCTCTGGGATCCTCTTGAGGTGGGAATCCGATCGATGAAATACATCTACCACGTCGAAGATTCTCGAAGCTACCGATCACGACACAAGTTCGAAGAAACTCGCTGGTAAGGCCGTCTGAGGCATTCGTCCTATGACGAGCAAGAGCGTTGAGTTGAGCTCTTTCGTTGAGCTCTTCTCTTATTCCATGTCGACTTAGTAACGAGGTATTGGAGTGATACTCCGCCGTAAAGGAAGTCGATATCCCTCATTATCACGATGTTGAGGATTGATGAAGATGCCTCTTCCGTCGAACTTTTCTGTTTTTCAAGGGTGACTTTGTAATGGAGTATAGCTCTCATGCTGTGAGATGAGCTCTTCAGTTGGGCTCTTCTCTTAGTTGTTTAAAGTTGACTTTGTACTGAAGCGTGGCGTTAATCCCATTGGTTGAGGTCTTCTCTTGAGCCCTGCCTGTGCCCGCCGGGTGGTATACAACTGCTGCTAGTTGTTCGACTTCTTTGAGGAGACTATCTGCGATAGAAGCGGGGGATTTGTGGTATTTTGAGATGTAGGGAGGGGCCGGGAAAGGAGCTGCAAAGCAGACACTATTACCCTCCAGACGTTCAACTCTCTCTTCTCTTGCCTTCTGGAAATCGACCGGCTCGATTATTTGCCTCCTCAAGAGCGCTTTCAAGTTCTTGGATCCTCTGCTTCGCTCGACTGAGCTCCGATCCTGAAGTTTGAAGGATGTCTTGAAAGCTCGAAGCACGAGCGTTTGCTCCTTCGCGGGCCATTTCTAATTCTCAAATTTTCGCAATCTTCGAGTGGAGCAGCATAGATCCTCTCCGCGTGGACACAATGCTTACCTCTGTAAGATTGACAGCAATGCAATCTTAGGACGGCTTGATTCGCATCGATACAAAGTCTAATTATGCAGAAAATCTTACCCTATGGCTCAGGAGTCTCGGTGGTAAGGAAGGATTTGGGCACGAATTTCMTGTTTGATTTTCTTCGTCGCTAGACCCTGCAGCTGCTTCTGGTCCAACAGCTTTGCAATCCTTTTGCCTTGAGATTGGATCTAAGTCTCCTGCTTTGAGACCTCCTGCTTCGAGATCTGTCCGTCGTGTTGACTGTTGAGAGGGTGATTGGGAGGCAGGTGATGAAATATCTGGTAGTGGGGTGGATTCTGTGGTCTTTGGGCGCTCCGAGGGCGGTATGCCATGCAGCAGCACCGCACGAAGAGTTCTGCGCTATATCCCGAAGTCGATTTTTCCTGGTAAGGTAAGATAGAGGATCCGATAGATGGCGTAGACGATAATGGCTATGCTACAGTCGTATTGATTGCTTTGATTAGGATACGGCTGAGCGTAAAAGGGCTACTTGTCCCGATAGACATCAAACAACGTTACATCCTAAAGACGGCTCCTCCAGCAATCGATAGCTACTCGTGCCCCCTCTTCGTACTCTGGGTGGGTCACAGAGTTGTAGAAATCGTTGGTACGTACCTCTAGGTCCATTACGACCAACGTCCAATGAGACCCAGAATGATTGAGGGGCAAGATGCTCGGGCCTTTATCCCAATACTTCACGCTGGCTCTGTTCAAAATTGCATCTGGGTCCCTCTAAGACCTCGTCCCCTTCCGACTTTTGCTTAGGCATACCCAGCTGGGGTATCCCTTTTCAACCCTACACCCAAGTATATAGGATGATGGTGAAATAGACTTGGCAGCATCTTCACTTTTGATCTGTAGGCAGCTAGCCATGCTCCGTGCAATGCCAGGTTGCTCCAACGAACTGGGTTCGTTGCCACCCGTATCGACAAGTGAGACGAAAGTATACCCCCAAAGCCAGTGTGAGGAGTATTGGTGATACGCTTCAAGTCTTCTACCTTTAGCATGGTTCAGATGGCCTTGATTGGTTCCGGGTACGTTGTGTACAATTGCAGCCAGGTCTTCGGATGCCTGGAGGTTGATTACTGTAGCCGTGTGCTCTATATCAGCTGGGACCGCAAGATTCTGTAATCCTCCTATCTTTGGGAGGGTCAGTAGATCAAGCAGTTCAGTGATAATGGCTGAGAAGAGGTAGCAGATAATGGCTGCAGGKACCCTCACTGGGTACTCATAGTGCCTGTCAAGGCGAATGGGAACTTCATAGATGAGAAATTAGAAGCCAAATAGAGGACCATCTGGTTATATCGGATGAATGAAAGAAATGATGGCTCTCTGTGAGGGATTAAAAGGACTAAAGGATATAGTGAGAGTCGAGAACTAAGAGGCGAAATAAAGTATGATTGGGCTCATGTATTTGTCGTTTGGCCGATAAAGCCATCTTCTGGCTTCAAGCCACTTTTACAGCCTACTGAAGAGTAATATATACAAGTATCCTTATCTTGAGGTTGGGAGAGGGAAACGACTGCTGATAATAGATTCCAAGTATAATTCGCTGAAATGATGTTGAAATCATGAGGTTTCAATAATACGATGGTCAACCCGAGTTCTAGCATAAAGAAAGATAATGAGATGGTATCCAAGCAGGAGAAGTTATAAGATGTGGTAAGTAAATGTGGAACGCCCTAGTCTCGGAGAAGGGCAACCTTTTCAGGGCTCCCCTGTCAGCATTCATACACCCGGATGGCGCAAATTCTTGCGCAGTCCCAATCGGGACGTCCAGATCTACAGTGGATATAACCGTTCTCATAACTGTGATTATTGAGACTTTTCGAAAAGCATGCAAATGCCTGCTTCACTGAAATCTTAGTCTCCAGGTTCAAACGGCACGGATGAAGAGCCGTGTTCTTGATTTGTTGTAGCCTGAGGGTTCATAGGTATGGATAATTCTGGGAGCAGATCTTGGACCGCTTTATGTGTGCGATGTTGACAGGTCTGGAGAATTGAAGCTTGTTTCCTTTCAGTCCTACATTCTCGTCCACCTCCCCATGGTGCGTTTTATCTGAGTCCGATGACTAAAGTCCGAGGCTCTCTCGCGGATTGTCGAGTCTTGTGAGTTGTTCGGGGCACACGGAGGACCGTGGTCTTCATTTGCTGCAACCTGAGGCTGAGGACTTACAGGCGGGGGTAAGTTTGGGAACACACCTTGGACGGCTTTTAGTATGCGATATTGGACCGTCTGGAGTTCTTCCTGACTGCTTAAAGCGCGAGCGTTGGCTTCCTCGAGGACGTGTTCTGATTGTGTGATCCTGGCTGCTTGGTCAAGTGTCGCCTTCTTTGCGACTAGCTTTTCTTTAAATCCACGGTACAGTAGGTCCGAGAACGCAGGCCCAGGCTCATGTGTAGGGAACTTACGGTGATGTTAGTCAATCATCTACCACAGAAGGCTGATTAAGCAAATTGACGACCCTCCATCTCCTCGTCATCGCCCGCTCCGATTGTTGAGACTCGACACCGGATTCTGCCAGCTTGTCTGAAACCCTCGACAGACGCTGAAGATCTGCAGTAACGTTATCCTGCCTTGCGGCGGCCAGGGTTGTACCGGTAATTGTGAGGAAGGAGCTTTTGTGTCTTTGTGATGACAGCTCAACAGCTTCTTGGTTGATTTCGAAAGTTTATTCCGACTTTCGAGTTTGTCTAACTCGACTCTGGTTGCTGGGCAGATACGGGATACAGTGATAGTGGTAGCAGCGCAGCAAATTTCGCTATCTGTTGCGAAAGTCGACCAAGTCTAGCCCTTTTCTTTGTCTAATGAACCGGCGACCGTATATATCTCATGAGCTTGGCGTAGATGACGTGATATAAACGAGAGGTACTATAATAATGATACCGGAAGAGATTCGTGATGGACGTAGTCACAGGAGAAAGTCTGAGGTTGTATATAAGATGAAATATAACAGTAGCAAGACCAGAAACATCACTCCTATGAAAGCTTGGTCGAGAGACAAGTCGGCTGAGGTGGATGGAATGATGGATAAGTAATGTGAGGTGTACTTAATGAAGATAAAGGTGTGGGGAAGTATAGTAGAGTTGAAATAAATGCATCAGTGTATGATCGTCAAAGGAGTCGGTATGTGAACTCTGAGAAGGTAATTACTTTTGGAAGTGCCAGTGATTTCGAAGATGAACTGTATAGGGTAGAAATGAATGTCTGGGTTACCAAAGGTCATCAAGGGTACGGAATAGTTTAAGGACATTGCGGTCCACGAGTCACATTGTGCAATTGTAAGATTGGTATCGAAGAAAGAAAATAAGTATTCTTCTATCTGAGATGCTGTTATATACATAAGCCTCCCTCTAGCTGATCAAAAGCTCCACCGTTTCTGGCGTATTCGTTCTGCGCATAACCATTATCCTCCGCATGATGTTCATATTCAAGTAGATGCAGATATGGAGCCAGAAAGGAAAACACTCTTATCTAGCACTTGGAGAGAATTCGGTGAGGGCACATCGCCTAAGTTAGCTTCTGTCGCATCAGCAGTAGGTTCGTCTTTGAGCATCTTGTCCGAGTCCTAAGCCACCGCTTTACCGCCAAACACTTCTTCGACGTCCACTTGTATATATAGGGCGCGAGGGGGCTGAGTGAGTACATGACGATAGATTCGGAAGAAGCATTCCTCATTCCACCTGATGGATCTGGTCATTGGCTGCGTATATCGCATGGTCCTTCTCTGCCAGTTCTCGTGCGTGCTCTACTGCAATCGCAATCTTCTCTTCTTCGTATGTCATAACCATGGCAGCTTCCTGCTCATCTCGTCTGTCCAGCTGCTCCTGACGCTCCGTTTCCTCGTCCTCGATTCTCTGCTCAAGTTGTATATTTTCGTTGGCACGGGCTGCGTTCTCCGCGTTCTCAGCTATGAGCCTGTCGTTTTCTGCCTTCGTCCAATTGGTGCGAACACGGAATCCCTCCAATTCAGAAGTTTTATAAGCCAACCGACCTTCGGCGTTTCGTAAAGTGTTGGCAGGAAATAAGCTGTGGCAATAGCTTGAATCGCTCTTGCTCGTGCGCTAGAAGTCTTTGATAGCAGGCATTGAGATTGATATAGTTGTTTGGTAGAAAAGAGAAGATGTTATTGCGATCGAATATTAAAAAAGTGGAAAGATTTAACAATAATATGTAAACTTGACTCGGCGAGTCATATATACGATAATAAAGAATAGGGCGATTCATCAGCCGCCGCCGATCGGTCCCTCAAGTCCGCCTTTTGCCGACATCGCTCTGTCCTCCTGCAGAGCTCCTTCACATTTTGATCTCCTGCGTCTCCGCTTTCGCTGCTTCTTTTAGACGTTCTTCACGTCCTTCAATTCCGGCGTTCTCGAACATCTCTCGGCAACTTGCCGAACATCTCTTGGATGTCCTGTTGCATGTTCTTCAATGCGTTCGATTTTCATCTAAGACCTTCCATTCCACGGCTTCTGGCTGATAAGTAAGCCGTATCTTCGTTGGCGATGTCGCAGATGCGACGGGCCAAGCTTGGGTTAAGCATGCGGCTTTTCTGTCATGCTGGAACTTCAGTCATGGGTGCAGTGGGTGCTTGGACTCGCCCGTCAGAACCTTTGCCAGCCGAAGGGGAAGTGGGTGAACTATTGGGTTCATGAAACGCAGAATCGCGAAAATCTGTGGTTTGCTGATGATGTGATTGATGGTCTGTTTGCGTTAGTATGTGATTAAGAACCGATCTTTGCTGAGCTGTATCGACTTCAGAAGAACTCTATGGCGAAGTAACGAGCTGTCTCGATAACACGATTTCAGTCGCTGGCCCCGAAGTTGACGGGTTTGACCAGTGAAGAAGATAACAGGGGACTCAGGTATCGAGTACAAATCCTTGTACCAGCAGCATTCGTTGGGAGCCATAGTCCAACGAGTCAAATCAATAAGGGTGGTACAATAATGACGACGACTAATGCTGCAGACCACCTTTTCCTATGGGTACTAGTGTATGGCCTAGTAGTAGTTGATTGGTCGCTTGATAGGTGGATTGGGTTTACATACTTAGCTCGAAAACCATCCACAAAGGACAAACATCATTCGTCCTTTTCTGGTAGGACTACACCACTTGTTGGGTGTAGACGAGCTGGAGAGCCCGGGTCAAAAATGGCCCGCGATATCACCTCCGGATAACTCTTCCATCATCGCGTGGTATTGCATCGTATTCGTCTCTTCTGATAGCATTATTGATCAGTCGCGAAAGGAGTCCCATTTTGGGCAAGCTGAGGGGAAATCCAGACCTTGTTCCTGGATCTTCATGGTCAGTTGGTCGAATTTTGCTTCGAGGAATTGGATTTTCAGCTCCGTAAAGACTTTTAGCCCGGAATTGGCTTTGGTAAGCATTTCATCCTGAGATCTACAGTGCTCAAAGAAAGGTTTACAAGAAGAAATCTGGTGGTGCAGTTGAAAATGAAGAAAGAATTCGTTGCAGAGCCGAACAAACCTCCTCCAGCATTACTCGCCCCATAACCAGATGTGGCAGTTTGTGCCTCACCGAAAGGAGCTGTCTCTGAAGCCTGTACTCGTGCCAAAAGCTCCAGCTTGGCCGCTGCCGTTGCCGAAACGTCGACCTTGATTGTAATCCGCCAATCTTAGTTCCTCCAAAGAGAGGTTGCAGAACATCACAGAAGGATAAAGAAGAGAACAAGAGAAGTCCGCCGATCCTGTCTGCTGACCGCTAAGAAACCAAAGAGAAGGACTCTCTTCAATTTCTTTTCCTTGGGTTCTTGAGCAATCACGGTCCAGTCCAAGATTGGAGAAGATGATACTGAAGGAGAAGTAGAGGTCTAATCTTCGGCAAAAGAAATATAGCCCCGTAGGATAAGTGAACGATGGCGAAAGGAAAACTTGACGATTTTGAAAGACTGGACGTGATTCGTTGTATATAGAAAAAGTTATTTGCTGAAGCAGACAAGTGAGATCCTGAATCGTGATTTCGGAAAAGAATCGTATATGGAGAAGGATTGGGTGGGATTATTATAAACCTCGCGTTAGTACGGAGTTGCGGTGTGCCTATCTACGTAGGCTACCTAGGCCGAGGGGATGCGATGATCACAGCGTCCCCGAACAACATTGTTGCATATCGGCCATTTGTTGGGCAGTAAACTGCCCATTGAAATTGGAATGCGAGCTCGGCGGCTAACGCATTGTATCCTATCACTGTGGATAACGAAGTATTCAAGAGAGGGTATAGAGAATCCAAAGATGAGATATAGAGTGTACCGCTAGTTCGAAGATAGAATCCAGAGATTTTGAAAAGATGTATATAAGAGGAATGGTAGTGCTGATGATAGTCGAGCATCGTCTTTGAGTTTTTTGATCTCCGCTCCGTATTGCTCCTTCTCGTCTAACAAATTATGCTTTGGGTTCGGACGCGGTTTTTCGCTTTTCGACCTCTCTCTCTAGAGTGTTTTCTTCCGTCGACTGCTGCATGTTCTGCTTCTTGAGTTTTTCGACTTCAGCGGTCTTATAGCCCACGCTCTGATTCAATCTCTCAATGCTCTTGGGTCTTGAGCTCGTCTTGAAGCATTTGTTGTCGAGTGCCTTGGAAAGCCTGTCCGAACCTCCCTGCAGGCTGTCCCTTCCGGCCGCCGGTATCTGGATCTCTGCATCGTACTGCTGGCTCGGGTCGAAGAAGAAAGATATGAATTCTTTTCCCTTAATGCTACAAGAGCTTGAAAGAGGGAGATCAGAGGCCTAAGCTGCACTCTTTGTTCTTCGGGGAGGGAAATCTGTTGTTGTAATTGTATGCTGCTTTGACGACAGATAACGAACCGTGCGTGATTGAACAGCAGTTGACAATCCGAGAATGACGGCATTTTCTCTTGGCGGCTTCATGGCAAGGCGAAGCTGTCTCGAAGACGATGATGTCTTGACGATAATGATATCTCTATCCCTCTTGAAATCCGCGACATTCCGCAGGAATCTTCGAAAAAGGTATAGAGTCGTTCATCCAGCCTATCCTTTATGGCCGAAAGACGGACGAGTTCTTGTCGAATCTCGTCCTTGATTATCACGCTCTCTTAGTTGGGAGGTGATCATATTACGCGCCGCGTCGTCCAACTTATCCATGGCTTCGATAGAGTCTTGGTTGCGGTGTGCTCTTTGGATCAAGAGTCCGGAAAGATGAGCTACCGTAGAGACATAGTTGCTCCGATGGCAACAAGGTCCGGAGATATTACCAGGCAATCAGTCATTGGGGTGTCGCCAACAATGCCCGGATGCTGCTCGTTCCCTTATAAATTGGGTGACGGCTAGGGAGTGATTATGGGAAGAAAAAGGTGGAAGTTGGGTAATCATGGGGTTACCACTTCCAGTGAAGATGTAGAAGCTCATGAGAGGGTTGGCGAGAATGGAGCTCTTGATATAGTTGATCATGCTCATGATTCTTTCTATAGAATCATGAAACACCATTGAAATCGATAATACCATCTGCCTTGGCTATATCGAGTGTGTCCATGGCAGAATCCGGGCGGAGGGTGCTCTGTGGCAGTCGTAGTCTCAAAATTGGCGTCGATCTGGTCGGAATTCTGCTCGAGCCATTTGCGGAGAAAGACGTCAAGCCCTTGGTATGAATTTGGTGTTAACCTCGAAATTTGTTTAATGCCCTTCAGGTGGGCAACAAACCTCAGAATCATGCCCGTGTAGAAACAATGCCGTGTATTTGGCATCATTCACCGTGTCCCATTGGAAGAGCAATACACGAAACCGTGCCTTGGCCGATCTCTTCACGATGCATGGACAAAGAATTTTCATCAATGCGGAATTCTGACTCCATATTATAGGACCAAGTTTCCGGCTTCCGGCTTGCTACCGGAAAGTCCTTTCTTGAGAGATTCTTCACCTGCCGCTGACCAGGAGCATGAAGTAGCGCAGATCATTGTGCCGACCCTTGGGTTGAAATCTTCTCTTTTGACGGTGCATGTGGTGGTTGGTGAAAGAGCGAGGGAGGAAAAGGGGTTTGGGCCGAGGAAAAGGGAGGGGAGGAAGATTTGTGTCAGGGTTAGGATGGCTCGTAATTTTTGAGCTCATCTATCAACTCGTTCTCGATTTTGGTACCCTCTTGGCTGTGGTCCAACGCATCGAGGGTTTTAATACCCAGTCGGATCAACCTGTTACGTATTCCGACACGAGATCCCCTCTGTGGGATAGCTGTCGTTAGTAGAAATATATATTCCGTCGCTGGCAGCTTGGCTGGGCCGAGCCACTGTATAATGCAGAGTTCGTGGGAGCGATGCTTGCATTATAGGAGAACGGCCACCCTTCGTTAGACTCCGAGGCTATCCGGTGTAGCCTCTTCGGCGGCTGCATTGAAAGAGTGTATAGTAGATAGCACACAGCTCTTCACTCCACTGTACAGAGACAGACCATTCGAAACACTCGGTGATTCGGGCAGGACTGGATCTTAACTTCCTTTGTCGACTGCCCAATGTCATGCTTTGCTTGCTGTCTGACGCTATTATCGAGGTTCTCTTGCGACTCGATAGGATCTTCCACATTTTTCCAAGAATTTATCCCAGCTAAAGATCAGAGTTAGATCAAAAGTGGCACCAATGATCATAACGATTTTCTTGGAGAAAGCCAGGATATTAGCAATATCCTGCAGCTTGCGGTTTTCATCCTGTCTCGCTCGAACAATCTGCAGTGTACAGTATTGGGATGCTGACGGGCCTCGCTGATGAGACCCGCAAATTCTTGTGTTCTCCATTTACGTTCAGGTCAGCTAGCTAAAAGAACGCTCGACGGATGAAGCATTCCAGTAACAAGATGTTGCCACGAATGTAAGGAGCACAAGGGAGATCGACTTCCAAATTGCGCGACATCCTCCTTCTGCATGACCAGCCTCTACGTATTCTTGTGAGACCGACCCTTACGTCGTTTCAGCTCTCGCCCGAGGGTGAGAAACGCTCCTTCGCCCGTCTGCGGCGCGTCAGGGGTTGTGACGAGACATGAAAAATGTATATTTGAGGAAATCGAAATATAAATGTCCAAAGACACTATAGTGAAGAAAATTCTGATAATATAGAAATCCGAAAGAAAGAATTCCGGAAGAAGCATTGGCTGAGTCATGAAAGTATGAGAAATGAATGATAAGAATGATGTATATACGGGGGTGATGATGTGAAATGTGATGATGATGATGATGATGGCGATGGGCAAAACCGAGGAAGAGTGCCACAGCCAGAAAAAGGAGGCGTAATAGCCAAGCCGAGTAGCTGAATAGGATGTTGAGGATGTGCATGCTTGCTGATTTCTACAGCTTTGGCGATAACCGATAGCGAGTGTGCAAAGGTCCAGCCTCTATTATCGAGACCTGCCAGATTTGCGGATCTGATATTTTCTATACATCTGCGTGCTATTCTATCCACTTCAGGAACCGCAAGGTTGCTCAGCCCGTAGCTCATCGATGGTTGATTTTTGCGAGCCTGTCTGCTCTTCTAGTCGCCGGATCGTTGTCTCATGCAAGGCCTCATCCTCAAGTGAATCCTTGGCGGTGGCTCCCTGTTTCTAGGTCTGAGTCAAGAATGACAAATATCTTCCAAGGTATCTCTCTCGGTGCACACGTCGGCAAGTTTCCATTTGCACTGCCTCGACGTCTTTTTGTGTTCGGAGGTTGGTAATTCGAAGATCTTGGGACTTGGCGCGTTTGAGATCTCAGTGTTTGGCACAAGCAGCCGACCTAGCATCGAAAATAAGCCGCTCGATGCTGCGGATGGCTAGCTAGATGCTGAAGTCGATGACTGGTCGGTCGCAAAGAGGATGTAAAGGAAATTTGTCATGTTCTCACCGTCGATGTTGATAAGAAAGTGCGCTTAGGAAAGCGAGTCCAGAGATATATATGGAGAAGAAGAGATGGGGATCCAATAGAAAGATCAAGAATCAAATGAACAGGTGGCAAGAAGAATGTTCTAGAGATCATGTCGAAGTGACGTCTATCATCCACCTATATAATGGTCAAAATCTGTCAGAGGATATTCTCTACCAACTAAATCTTTGCGAATCGATAGGCAAAGAGTGCCGCGAGCATTGCAAAAAGAAGGACCAGGGTTGCTTGGCCCCAGGACTAAGTGCTTGAGGAGATTCTTGCTCGGAAACATGAAATCGCGTCTACTGCAATGGTGGGACAAAGATATAGGCGTGAGCGAAACGGGTAGTACAGCATTCGGATAAGAAGATCGGAAAGATAATGCACGCTTCGAGTTGTTTCATGTAAGAGGTTGGTCATGATATATACCAAGTCATCTTCGTGAAGAGCCCCGAGAAATGAGTTCCTATTGCGGGAATGAATGTAGTATAGGAGAGCAGGTCATGTCTTGGGAGAGATTACAAGGTTGGGTTGGTTTGCGATAGAGCTGTATGGCGCATTCATGGAAGAATTCTCGATGAACAGAGTTCTGAATGTAAGAGGAATGTCGAGGTACAGATTGTATGTGTTGTCACATCAGGAGAAACATTAGACTTGGTTAGACTTGACTAGTAAATCTCTATGGAACCACTGTCAATTATGTGGGAGAATTACAAGCCCAGGCATCGGTGATCATACTGAGGTTCATAAGAAAACCGATAATAATGAATAGGACTGCGCCGTACATCATCATTGCTGAATACATGGATGTAGTATACCATTGAGTTAGTATAGGCATGATACGGCACAGAGTAGATTAAGTGTCAGAAAAAGATTAAAGGTCGCTCGGTGTCAGCAGAAGTATATAATGATGGCAGGAGTATTTAGAATGAATGATGTATAGTGAAGAGTCATTATTGATCCGATCCTCGAAGGATATTGACACAAATTTGGTGGATAAGTGACCGCTTCCCAGATCGTTCGACTCTTCGGGATAGTCTTGAATTGCGCGAATAGCATCATGAACTAGCCACGTGCTGTTGGGTGGCAACTCCCGAGCAACTAAGGAGAAGCCCGTCTGACATTGTCCTAGATCAGCCCTCCGGTTTCGGTAACGAAGGACCGTTCCCTAAAAGCCGTCAGTAGCTGCGATACCGATATGGAAGTATCACATACAATTGTGGAGTTCCACACTCCGGTCGGCCGCCGTCCTGACATAGTCCCCATTGAAGGCGATCAAGTAGATCAATGTGAACGAAGACCTATCTTCATGTCAACACATCAGGTCTAGGAACTTACCTGCACTGAACCAACTGGTTCTCCCCACTTGGTAGGTGTAGATAGACGAGCTGTCGACAAGAATAGTGGAAGAACTTTGCAAGGATTAGCCGCAGTCGCGTGCTTCCAATCGACTTCAAGGGATGGGCTTCACACAATGTAATTCCAATGCAAATAGGAGAGGGGTTCCGTCAGAGGTGGCAGGTATAGCAGCTGTTGTCACTTGGCCTGTTCACTGGAGAGCTCTTTTTCCGGGAAGCCTGCCGATGGTAAGAAGACGCATGGGACAGGGTGTTCGGGAGCTACGAAAGACAGACGTACGAAGTCATTCTTCGGGGATGGTTTTGTAGCGTCCACGGTGGTAATGTAACAAGTAGGAATCTTCCCTGTGATACATTGCCAGGATGGCTCGTTGACGGTAGAATTCATCGATTTCTGGCAAGCTTCCGTGATTTTACCTTAAGTCGAAGGCAAATTAGTGATGGGGTCATCTCTTGGGGGGGGGGGAGGACGGGAGGGGGACAAACCTTACGCATAGCCTTTGCCTCTCCTACCAGGTCTTGATAAGTATCTGTACGACACTGTCGTATGATCTTTTGGCAGACTTTCGATCATTATTGGGCCACGAGTGCGGTTTCTCGTATTTGCAGGGGATGGGTTCCTTTGAATCACAATCTCAGGCAATTAACCGAGGCCCACGCTGCCCCGATACCATGACGCTGGAATTTCGTTGATGACGCAATTTGCCGTAAGGTTCCGAGTAGATGTCGCTGGGAAGACCATCAATACTGGGGAATTGGGGATCTTACTTTCTCGATCCCACACGTGGTTCATCGCCGTGCTTGAATGCTGTGGCTTGCTGTTCGACCAGCTGGAGAGATCTTGCAACGTCAAATATTGGAAGGCCGATGTGCACGTCATCGAATGGACCAGAGAGATGTATGCTGTTACCAGGATGCAGGCGTTCAGGACAATTTGACGTTGGTGAATGCTGCCAGCTGATGTTGCTAGTCAGTGCCCAGTCGTCTAGATAGAAGACGTAGTTAATCATACCTGGCTACGTGCGCCTCTACACACTGGCAGCACCATTTCAACTCAGACATTGGCCAAGACCCTTCCAACCTTTCTGAGCTTCACTCGGCCGTCGGGACTGTTCAGGCTGGAGCCATGGACTGGAAACGAGTGGCAGTACTCATTGACGGGACTGGGGATCTAACGATTTGATCGATGCTTGGACTCTTTGCCACTGTGAGCAAGGCCAGGTACAAAAAGAGATGTCTAGCACGACGAAGATCCCGTAAAGAATACCGTAGTAGTTGAAGAGGGTACTGCAGATGTCGAAGAACATGCTCAAACTTTGGCCAAGGGCTAATGGTGCAGGATCGATCGCTGCAGAAGGCCATTTAAATATGCCAATTGATATGGAGAGGTCATTGAGCGTAAGTATGTGGATGAGATATCAAGAGTATGCAAGTCATGAATGATAACGAAAGGGTAATTCCTTGATAGACTATCTTATAGGTCTGAGTGACATCAAGAAAGAAAGACAGAAAGAATTTAGCCTTCGTGGATATCTGATGAGTTTAAATCAGCTGACAATTGTTCTCGATACGTGGGGTACTGCTTACATAAGTCATCTGCCATCCAAGAAAGTGGCGGCACTCTTCGATGAGACAAGGTTACTATGATAGCACCGTCGAAAAAGTATAGCCGAAGAAAGAAAAGAGTGGTTTGGATAATACTATCGATGATTGAACCTCAGTCGAAGAAGGCTACAGAGGGTCATCAGCTATCCCACTTGACGGTAATGGTGGAGAAGCTGGCAGCGGAAGTGTGAGACAGAGAGACCATACAGTATACTAGGGAAAGGGAGTCATGTAAGAACAAGATAATGTATAGAAGGTATGAGATGAGAAGGCAAGACAGTGGTCGAAAGCATTCAAGATTGGAGAAAGTATTGGAAAATGGTTGATGTTGGGAGAATACAGAAGAGAAAGCTCGGGGGAAGGGAAGCTCATTATATACCCTCCTTCTCTTGGCACGGGCAAGTGTAGAGCGAGTTCCTGCGAGTTCGTGCAAGCCATGAAAGACTGAGAAGGGCTTCATGCCTCCGATAATCTTGTTCGTTATTCGGTATTCCTGAGGGTTTTCTTCTTAATGGTCGTTTCACCCTTTGCGTTGATAGTCATTGATCCAGCAGTCTTGGTCGTCGGATCCATGGAATTAGTTGATCTTCCTATCATTGAAGCTCCGCAGTAGCTGGAAAGGGTGAAGAAACTGATAATTGCACGAAAGTGGCATAGTTCAACTAACCAGCAGGGCTTGGACATTATTTGTCAACCCACGATTGGCCGACCAGAATTTTTAGAGCAAAGGGCTTACCGCATTTCTCCATGCTAGCTCCCATGATCATATGTTCTCAGCAAATTCAATACTGCTTGAAATATATTAGCAATCGAAGGTGACCATGTCACGAGAATGCATCAATTCCAAGTCTTGAAGATGAATCCGGCTTCTTTGGGAGCAGAATCTGTCCCATGTTAATAGGATACAAGTGAAGATATAGAAAACTTACTGCAAGAGGGATGATTGGTCTCATGTGACCTCTGACGTATCGTCTCATCTCGAGTGGTCAACATCCTAATGCCGCTCTCAACGAAATTGCACCGAGTATCTCATGTCTCGTACGATGGATTTCACGCAAGGCGTCAGATACCAGCGAACAATGATAATTGAGGGTGGGAGAACTTGATCTACACAGCCTCATCGTAATGAAATAAGTATCTCAAACCTTGCGGACCTGGGCGTAAATATTGGGAGCGTATGACGAGAAGAGAAGCTAGGTTTGAACGCAACGGACCCGATAATAGTTCGTAACAACACGCCAATCTACTCAACTAATATTCGGCAGTGACCGCTTCTTATTGCTTTTACAGTACCACCATAATGTTTGACTTACCTGGTAAGATATCAACGTGGGAGTCCACTCGGCGATTCCGTTAACGAGGCGAGGTTCGAATGAAGTTCTAACAGTTTAAGCGCTCGGCCGCCGGTAGCGCCGGGGCGATCACCGGGGTGGGCCACAGCGACTTAATCGACCGTACAAGCCGCAATTACTCATTAGCAGATACTATATTCATTGGACGCTTGACTTCATTATGCGTACTCGCTGTATATACTCTCTGCTATACCTAAAGCTTGATCTGTACTATTACTTTCGGGGAAATTCCCCTCATCGATGTTTCGCGGTCAGTGGCGGGTACTCGCATAGCGCGCGTATCCAGCCTTGGCGGTCATCTTCCTCCGGTCGTATACAGAAATTCCTGGAGTAAAACATAATAATCTCGTTATTGGTTCGGGATGTTGCGGCCGTACCGATGGGACTTGACTGTATGCTGTGCAATGCCGTGATCGAAATTTCCACTGGTACCGAGTATAAGATATGCATAAGTGAAATGACCCAACCATCTGGCACGAAATCGAAGTCGACGATTGTTGCGTATGCCGACGTTTTGTTATAATGATCGCTCATATACCATAGGTGATAAAAATGAGATTATCGTAGATTACAATGAATTTGGCAAGAGATGCCTTAATATATTAATCGGTGCGCCATTTCCTGATATATATATTCCATGCCTATATAATATCATCGCCCCACAGAAGTACATCATAATCCTTACTGCTACAAACTTATTGCGTATTGAATGCCGGCTCTGAATAGCTAATATCGATACTCAGATACCCTTTCGAGCGCTGTTGTTTTCAAAAGACGGCGAACGCGGTCTTTCAACAATATAGCGAGTGGTGGAGACCTAAGCGATCCTGCACGCTATTTGTTATTTGTTGAGGGACTAAAGACGTCGACAATATCGAAAAGCTGCTTGAAGGTTCGGGTAAAGCTCATCAACGGTAGCAAGGGACATGGCCAATGAATATTGTATATGGAAATAAACAACAGGTCGTCTGTAATCTATATGCAGTTTTCACCCAACAATTTCATTATGTAGTTTGCAAAAAGACTCTACACATAGAATCAACCAATCAGGCTTGGATATTCAGTAGTAATTTCTTTTCATTTCCTCTTTCTCCTCTTTCTCCTGCAATGTCTCCTACTCCATCCACCATCGTACTCTCATAACACGGCCCTTGCATACCAGATTTTCTGAGCCTGCGGCAATAGACTGAGGTAAGGAGCAGAGTTTCAGGCCCCGGACACAGCGTTATTGACAGCCTGATAGTTCAACTCGACGTCGACAACAATTTTCTGTTGTCTTTCCCGGAAATCATTCAAGTAGCTGACGAAAGCATTTCGAAGTCTACAAGTATCTGACAATATCGCTCAGGGTAATTGAGTTCCGTAGCATTCGGTTCGGGAAAAAGCTAATAGATTTACAGCGGTATGGCTTCAATTGGGTCTTCTCAAATTGGCGAAGTCAACGCGGGCCCTGCAGAACAACGTGATAATAATGCTGTGCAATCTTCTCGAGACTCAAACCGGCGAAACGTCAGTCCGGATGTTGCGTCCCTTACGCAAAAGTCAATCGTCAAGGCGGCGATAAACACGCTGCTTCCTGGTCAATTACTGGGCGCCACCGTGATGGACCATATGGCGCGTTTCCTTGATACATGCTCCTCTAAGGACAGACCAAGTCGAGTATATTCAAATGCGGCACTGTGGTCTCAGCTTAATCGCATCGAGCCATCGACAAAATCCGTCTTCTTGCCGATTCGGCGTGGGCCCTGCTGGACATTTGGGCACATGGACCTCCAGCTTCAGAAAGTTGTTTACTTTGACCCGATGTCTTCCTTCAGGGCCAACTATGATAGTGTTGTCGCCGAACTAAAGTTTTTCCACTTCACTCTAAATCTGTATCGGAAGAGTTTCGCACGATCGAACTTCGAATGGGAGAGGATCAACCGAGCCTGTGTACAGACGGATAATCAGTCCGAAAGCGGGATCAATGTGATCGTCACTCTACTGTATCACTTTTGCGGAATGGAGCCCCCCGAGCAGTACGACTACGGGCTCTGGAGGTACCTCATCGCGGTCCTTCTTTACGACGAGCACATGAGAGATTTTCCAGACGAGCTCAGAGAGTTCGACCCCCTGGGAACACCCGCTGAGACCCTCAAGCATGCAGTCGAGGTCCTTAGCGCCCTCGAGGCTAAATGCCTCGATCGCTTGTATTCAGAAGATCCTGAAATGGATACTACCGCCAAGTCTGCGGTCGGAAAAGATGAGTCCAAGAGGAGGGAGCTGGAGTACCAATACCTGCCAGCGATCAATAACGCTCTCGCGACAATAAGAGATGCCCACGAAGATTGACACAAACACAGAACATCAGCTGCAAGAGGAGCTTTCGGGAGGCAATTAGGAAGAAGAGATTAATTGAAGCTTTGGGTGATACTGTTAGCAGTATCCAAATTGAAGGCGAACGGAGGGACACCGCAAACGAGCTTTCCACCATCCCCCTCATCACACTTATGTTTGGCATAGATAGGATCTTGCTGCTTCCTGGATGGTGGCACCATAGATAGCGATAAGGGATAGCATTTGCTGCGAATTTGACTCGTGCACCTGTCACTTTTCGGCGTTATTTATAGCTGTCCGAGCTGGGAAATTGAGTTTCTATCCGTGTGGAGCACAGATCGCTTTGTCACACGGGCAGATAAATCAATGGCTAAACGATGCTGTCTGATATCTCGACCCCTATATTCCTGGCTCCGGCGACTTGCGCAAGCGTTCTTGCCTGCTTTTAGGATGCTTTTTCCTGATTCAAATTTTGTCTATGATGTAACACCATCCTCGTGAGACTGCCCTGCCTGTAGATCTGTAGATTCTGCAGGAGAAGTTGCTAACTCAAAATGAAGACGCGACAGAGTTACGAGCCAGCTTCGAAAGTCTATAGGACAAAACCGCCGGGAACATTCACAAGGACTGGGGCTCCTAGCTTTGTCGAAGCTGATGAAGCGATGCCGTCGTTTGGAATCATTTACGGGGCAAGCATCGGCACTGCAGCAGTCATAGTGTCTGAGCCACATCGTCTAACGAAGCGAAAAAACCTCCACAGGTGCAGTCATCACCGTGTCGCGCAGCAGCAATATCCTCCGTCTGAAATGCCCCACGTGGTTTCTGGCCAAGGCTGTTGGCGAGCAGCCCTTCGTGTTGCGCGTAGCGCGCAGTCCCCCAGGTCGAAGACGACAGCCAAGTCAGAGCCGTGACCAGACCGAAGGTGCACTAGACCCTTCTCGAATCTCTAAGCTTCTGCTCGGTGCTGATGAGTCTGGCCCGGCGGGTAGATACTGCAAAGCCGTACGGGGGACCGTTGAAAGGAGGGTTCACGCCGATGCCGAATCGATGGACACGTCGAATAGGCGTTGTTGACGGGGATGATACTGCACGTGTTGCTTGTAATCGGAGTGGAGGAAGAGAAGGGTCGAGGGCTGGGGGCAGCGCGGCGTTATCGCGAAGCCTTTCGATCGTCTTGTGGTAGTAGCTACTAGTGGTGATTAGTAGAGACTTTATATTGATTCATGGAGTTTCTGTCCCGATATCCCTTTTCTCCACCCAAGCCCTCCATCCATGCCTCCATCCAGCATCCTCATCCAAGCTCTCTCCTAGAGCTTGTCGCAGTGCTGACGATAGTAATGGCGAGCACCCCGACCAATGTAAACGTCCGAAGCACTGTTGGTGCGCATTGGCGTAGGGAACATGGCGGTTACGAGGGTGATGCGGCGAGCAAGGGCTGTGTAGCGACGAGCTGGGGAACGGCGCAGTGGTAGGGTGTGCGCAGCTTGAAGAAAAGGCTCCTCCTTCGCTGGATTGAAATCTCCAAACTGGAGCTTAGTTCAGACCATTTCAATGCTGTACTCGATTAACTGAAAACGAATTGCGCTTTAAACCTGTGAAGCCAAATCTTTGGGTAGCTAGCAGATCGTCATGGTCGAATTTGGCGTCTTACTGATGATAGATATACTGGTAGGCTTGGATTCAATGATCACTCGGGGATTGCGGTGATTTCAGTGAGTGTAGTAGGGTAGCCCGTGGTATTTGAATTGGTGGAGGATGCGGAGGTATTGGTAAGCTTGCTGGTATGTATTCAATTTGTTTATAGATAGGTATTCTTTGACTTAGAGGAGGCGCGATTAGTGACATGCTCGTCGGAGAAGACGTAACTATAACTTTTTGCTGAGTAGTAGGCGTTGCTGGGGATGTTGGTAGAGCTTTGTCCCTGAGTAAATTTGGACCAATCAAATGCGCAGCATGCACCAAGAAGCGGCTATCCAGCTAAGCTAGGTCCGAAAGGGTATTAGCGCTCGAACAGGAGTGTTTGCTGCCTGGGCGGTTCCCATTGACTCTTTGCTACCAGCTCAATGAGGATTAAGCATATAAAGAATTCATTCAACGTTCTCCATGATTGGATCGCCCACCTGCTTTACAGGGCGTATCATGTGCAAAGATGGGTGGTGGCACTCTGTCAATGCAAAGTCAAAGGTTGAGACGCATAGCATGATGTGCCCGGAACTTCTGGATGTAAAACATCGATAATTCCAGCTGTGACTGGGTCAGCATCTCCCGCATGGCGTAATTGATGCCCAAGAAGCCTTTCTAGGCTATTACCGAATGTGAGGAGGTTCGTATAGCGATGCCGTATTTATCCGAAACCCTGTTTCTGACCTTGGCCGCTCAAGACTGGGACAGCAAGGATTCTCCTGAACAGCAGCTACCTGTCGCGAAGCTACGCAATACCGGGGAGTCTTGCCGGTCTCCATGGGAACACCTTTGATCCGACCCTATACCTATCTGCACCAATTCTCTTCACTACGACCAATCCTCTCTGCAGAAGAGGCGGACCTCCTTTCCTCCTGATATACAGCGGCCATGATCCAACTATTACTCTTAACGACTGCGGTACGCCTACCGTCTTTCGGATCCGTCGCCCCTACCGAACCCAAAAACATCGAACCCAAAAAGACCTTGATCACCACGAGTTGCAACCTCTCTGCCAATACATTTCTTTCGGGCATCAACAGGCTTATTGGAAAATCCAGGCTGGCAGGTCGGTGTCTGGATCAAATGTGGGCACCACAAAGAACTGTTTCGTTCATCCATCACGGTAGGTGGCTCTTCCGGTTCTCCTACATGGGGATATGCTAACGAGTGTCAGTCTTTTCCGTGGGATCAGGATCTTCATATCCATACACCTGCGGATTCGCCAAATAAACCCGGGCCCATAGTACTATGAGCAAAACCAAGGTCAGAGAGACATAAGGAGCGGAACGACCAAGGGGAGATCCTGCCCTCTGCCAGGACCCGACACAATCGCTTGTTTCAGCTTCAATGTTGTGCTGCGCAGGGTAAGAGCTCGTTTCATGAGTCGGGCGATAGCTTTCTACCCAAGCTGATCGAACCGAGTCTGGCACTGGTCATAGGTTCGAGGGAGGCAAGGGCAGGGGATCTGCCATTGCCTGAATAGAACGATCTTCAACCAGCGATACGACGACCACGAAGTTGAGATTTTCATGCAATTTGACGCAGGAGCGCCACCACCATCAAGCTAAGTATTTACGACTACTTTCTTCGAGGCTTCCGGTTTAGGAATCACGCGAGCCTTCAACAGACGACACGTCAATTACTAGCTAGAACATGGAATATGTAGAACCCCTGGCGGACGCATAAGTAATGCTCTCAGCCTAGGTTGAATGCTAGAAGCCACCCAAAGCGTGAGCTGCCGGGATGAAGAAATTGATTGCATTACGGCGACGAGGTATTCTTTCTGCGATAGAACATAAACATCACGGTTCATACAATCGCCTGAACAGTCAAGCTGTTCTATATGCCATCCTCTCCGAAGGTTGCGGCTTTTCATCGAAGCACATGGCGGGATGGGGTCCCCGGTCCTAGGTTAGAATCTCAATAGGCCATATTCTACATTGTATGGTTAAGGCGAAGGCGCAGCAAATTCGCTAATCGTTCAAGTCAAGCAATTGCATTCATTCGGCGTCTCGGATCATGCAGTAAAGTAGGAAAGTCGGTGCAGGTGGACACCGCTTCTTCCAGACTACCTCCATACACGCTATTGCCATGAAAGGCGCTCCAAAGACGAAAAGTATACCCTTGGGGAAAGGGTGTGACAGGAACCTCGCACTAATTTCATTCGAGACGCTATCTGTAATTGAAAAGCCACATCCCAATCATTCATCTGCAAATCCTTGTTCAAGCTCGAAAACTTGCTGGCTGCTCTCCCTGTCTTCGGATAAAACCCAGTCCACCCCCCTCTTTACGCCTTCCTCTACCGTTACAGTCGGCTCATATCCCAGCATCGACTTTGCCTTCCCAATATGATATGTTCTTGTCAAATCATCATAGCTCGCTTCTGATGGACTAATCGTCCTCCGCGAATTTCCAAAAGACGAGGTCCACCTCAACCAAGCGACGGCTCGAGCGAACAGAGCTCCCACGGTTCTCGGTGTGGAACAGACGTCATGATCCGGTACCGGATAGTCGGCTGCCAACATGACCGCGTGAGTAAAGTCCCGAACAGTCCAAGGTTCATCGTTGGTAATGAAGAAGGCTTCGCCTGCGATCTTAGACGATCCACGGGGGTACAGAGCCTCGGTCAAAAGTATTTCGGAGGCGAGTACGTGGGCAGCTGCAACGTTGCCCACGTATGTGAAGTCGACACGATTTTTGCCGCCGGAACCGGAACTAAAATTGTTGCGTCCTGCTCGAGCATCTGCGAGGATCTTTGGTAGAATGTTGTCGTCGCCCTCGCCGAACATATCGCTGGGTCTCAGACATACGGTCTTGAAATATGACTGCGTCGAACTATATTCACGGACAATTTCCTCACCCACGGCTTTTGTGTGATTGAAATAGCTGGGCTGGTCGGCACTGCGGAGAACAGGGGCTGACTCATTGACTAGATCTAGGTTGCTGAAGTCGTCGTGCACTATAGCCGCGCTGGAGGTGAACACGAATGCTCTAATACTTTTACAGACAAGAGCGTATTCGAGAAGCCTACGTGTACCGAATATATTGAGGCCAATGCAGACAGATGTGTCCCAGGAAGCAGTACTTGGTGCGCCTGTGTGGATAACGACCAGTGGTTGGCAAAGAGCGTAGACTCGTTTCACATCCTCCGGCAGGAAAATATCACCAGTGTAGTACTGAACACCAGCGTTTCCTTGTTGGATCTCGACATGGTTGTGGTTATGATTGATGTCCAATACAGAAACTTTCGCTTGCACTTGGAGGAGGTATTTGACGATATGATGTCCTAGGAAGCTGCAACCTCCTACGACCAGCACAGAATTATGTGCCAAGTTCGACGCCATATTGCAGTGGGTAACAAATGTTATCAGTCTAACGTGGAACGAATGATACGCGTAGTGAAAAAGTCTCTACGCAGAATTTGTATTGACATGGATCTAATCTATGAAGTCATAGATAAGCCAAAATCTCATCGTCAATACCTGCTATCTCGATTTCGGTTCCACGCCGCTAGCGTATACAGTCCACTTCAACCTCGCACCTATTCTGATTTCCATGCCAGAATCCCCCTCGTCGGAGAATTGCTTGTATTCATCCTTCCTTCAGCGAACTCAATAATCTTGTCCAAGACCAAACAAAGCATCTGAGATACGATGGAGACTATGATTCAGTACTACAACTATGCTCGATTACAAGTTGGAAAGTGTCAATTCAACGACCCATCGGAGCTCCTGTTGGCCCCAATGACACTGCAAATTTTGATTGCCCTCGTAAGTCGAGAACTTCCTCCATACAAAGACCGAAAACTAATCCTATTTCCAAGAATGTACTAATTAACACGGTCGAACATCTCCCTAAGCTCATGACCTTCGACCCTTTGCCGAAATCTTTGATTGGCGCAGCTGGGGAATTGTCTCGCTCGCCTCTGTTAGAGACGATGACGCATTTTTACACGATCCTTATCATTCGTACCGGCAATCCATCGCCGTGGACGACGTTCGGTAATCCTGCGGTCCTTCTCTGGGGCGTGTGCTTACTATGGCTCCTGGCACAAACTATGGCCCCTGACCAGTGCGTCCATGGACAATTTTGGGGGAACATACGACGATCTCACGTGAGAGGTCTCCTCATCCATCTCTGCCACACCCGTGCCTGGAAGTTCTTAGCAGAGACTTCACCAGTCCTTTTGACCGGCTACGCTTACTTTGGCGGTCAACATTCCATTACGACATGTGTCTATATATTCCTCATTGCCGGTTTACTGGGAGAATTATGTGCATTGATGGTGGCAAGCATAGCACTCCTCTGGATGCTGGCGCCAACGCCCTCGGTGGCAGTAAAGTTGGGGGTGAAGTGGGCTACGATGCTGGCGCAATGGGTTTCGATGCTGGTACGGTGGATGTTCATCATGGTACAGTGTTTGTTGCTGGTTCGATTCTTTCTTGAAACGCTTATGCACTTGTTCGGAGTGCTGCGGGAGTGATCGGAGGTGTCGGTGGACCGAATCATGAGAATGAAAGAATCAAGAGGTTGAATATTCAAAAGAGGCGAACGTTTTTTCAAGACAATTTGACACAAGCCCCGTTTTGAATCTCCTCTGAAGCTTCCCAGGATCACGATCTTAGCTAGCGATGAAGTGTCGGAGCTGTACATATTCGAAAACTTTCAAGCATTACCAGTGTAGAGAAATTGAACTATTCATATTATGGAGGGCTCAGTGGATCACTTATACAAAACTCCATAGAAAGGCACAGTCCGCGTGGTTAAAAGGATTATTAGCTTTGGAGAAGACAGTTTTCGAACGATTCCCAGTATTCTCTACGTTCGATAGCTAAAACCCCACGGCAGAACTACAGCCTGCTATCATAAACTAGGTCCCAACATAAAGATCTCGTATTGCTTATAGTCAAGGTTACAGAACTCGTGAAAAACATGCTGGAGGAAGAGCGCATCTCATCGGCTTAGTGAGTTGTCGGCATCCAATCTTATGGAGAACAAAGACTCGGAGATGGTGATTGGGTAGGCGATGAGTCTATGAGAGACCGCTGAACGAAGATGGATGAACATATGGAGGACGTTGGGAGGCTGAGTCTCAGATTGTATATAGGTCCCTCACTCTCTAGATAGCTACTGATGAAATGCTATACACTTTCTGCTATTCTCTTGCTTTTATAACTTAAAAATGCTAGTAGTCTGTATATAAATAATGGCCAGGTCTCACCCATCGTAGCGAATAGATCATCTTTGGCCCTAGCCGGAAAACACATGGCTTCAAGGGTCATCGCGGGTTTGCTTTTGATATCGACTGGATGGAAAGAGCAGATACGTGAGCGGTTGAAGTAATCCGAGAAGGGCGATCTCAAAGAAGTCTCGACAGGCTTTCGATGAGAAGATAGCAGAGGACGGGAAGTAGAAGAGGATGCTGGGGCAGAGGACAACGTTGCCGACGCTCAGGGAGAAAGATACAAGCGGGAGAACACATAATAGATTATGAACGAATGATGAGTTTATTATGTTTGAAACTTAGGAGGAAGTAGGGAGGATAGGATAGTAAGATAAAGGGCAAGCGTCAAGGTACGGATTGCGGTGAGAGAAGGACATCGGAATGTCGAGATTGATGACTTTGTTTTGTGATTCTTCAACACCATTGTTTTGCCTAGGGAACCTATACCAGCGTCCGGCAAATTTCTGCAAATCTTTTGCAAACACCTGCAACAGAATGGCCCGAGCTTGATTGTTCTACCTGGCGTCTTCCTGAAAGTATCAAGCTGTTAATATCGCTTCCAAATACCAATCATGCCCTGTGGTAGAACAAAATTACTACTGCCACCCTAAATTATCTGCCTCGAGTACGTCGTCGACAAGGTACTGCATTCCATCCTTGATATAGTAGGAGTTTCCCGTACCTTGATGAATTCGAAAGAAAGAAATAATACGCTGTTGCAAGGTAAAAGCTGCGGACGAGGCAAAACTTGTAAACACCTCACGGATATTCGCGACAACCTTGTAAGTAGACCATTTCTTCGCTGTCCTGTAGCACATCCGCGTTGGTGTATAGAACAGGTCGTGGCCATCTGTCCAGATCCCGCTCAGACTTTCTCTCTCCAACTTGGTGTGCACACTTTGCATGGTTGACCAGCCAAAGTCAGAGATCGCGATGGTCTAAGATCACAGATGCCAGGAAATGTACTGCAGCAAAGAAAAGAAAAATGGCCTACAGTCACAGTCAGCGGATTGCTTCACCGTAGATGTAAGTACCTTACGCGGCTTTTCGGCCACCAATCCCCCCAACACAAAAACTCGTACAATAAGTAGTGTCGCGCTGATTCTCTGACGTGGCATAACCATATACCCATACGACACAGATATGCCAGTGGCCACGATGCAAGCATTCTCAACACTGGATACATGGATACTGTTCTTATCGGATCCTGAGTCGGGTCTTCGATCCACGTTCGAATCTTGCTGTGAGCGATATCAAATTGAACGGCGAGAAACATGAGATTCCAATTATAGTATCTTCCATGGGTTCTACGGTTGATCCATTAGTGCCACCTCGCAGAATTCGAAGGAGTCTATTACTCGTCCACCAACCACCAAGGTGTGACCTTAAGAATGAAGCACGCCACCGGCCAACACCATCGGGGCGGATAATAGCCTAGGATGACGAGTATCTAAAACTAAGGGTGAGACAATGATAAGCCACCGTAAATGAAAGTTACATACTTCTGCCCCGATGGCGCATACAATAGAGGCATCTCGCAAGCAGTCGAGGAACTGCCACAGCTCAGGTACCCACCGTCGACGCAGGAGGTGCAAGAGAAAGAACAAAGCTTCGATGTAATGGTTCAGGTCTTCCAGTCCCGGATTGGGAATGTTAAGCATTGCCGCGACGAAGTGCATATCGACCACGGGACCCCAGAACTTCAGCCAAATTTCATCCCTCTGATGACGCCCACAGGAGCTCGCGATAGCAGTCAAAACAAAGACAACGAAGAAAACGTAGTCTATAATTGATACCATGGCTTTGGTAGGCAGAAATTCAATTATCTTGGTCCTTATTTTAAGAAGTCAATCCTACAAGCGAGTGTGGAAGAACTAAGAATATACCTTATTTTAGCGTCGAACGTACAGTCGGAGCTCCGACTAACCCCTTTTAATCGGCGCACCAGTCCCAATGCTGTGATGGTGTTTGGCCTGGTATCTAAGCGAGCTGTATAATTACTCCTTCCAAACTTCCGTTAAGCAGGACTGAAGTTTATTGATAGCATTTTACACTTATTGAATGTTCTCCTAGATATTGGTCTTGTAGATAGAGCTGAATAGCGAGACGAGTGCAACAAGTGACTGAACCTCATCTCTCTAAGCTCTTCAAGCATAACGGAATTGCTACCTCAGAGTTCTTCATTCCAAATTCACTGTACAGGGAGTACAAACAGATCCATATTCGAAGATTACCAATGAGCAGCCGCAGGTGGCGGATTTCTTTTCGTTGCCATTGAGTGATTTGACACTCGACCGAACCTCTAAAACTTTGCTACGGTCATGTTAGGTCTAGGGGTTACGATCTACCAAGTCAAAACAGAGGAATATTTGTACTGCTTTCCTCGTATCAATAGTAGATGAGTGGGCGAACGTTGATTGCCAAACGCATCAATATGGAACAAGTTCGGGAAATGACGTCATGATTTTGAAGAGTTGAAGCGAACTGGTAATGGCACAAAACCTATCATATTCTGGAGATCGACAAAACTAGAACGGAGGCTTTGTGAGCTATCGACTCTTGATCTCCGTATCCAGTTCATGACTTTGACCATCTATCGTGACAGCTGCAGACGGGTTGATTTTCAGCGTTTAAACGCGGGTGTCGCGCCTATCTAGCCTTTTTGATTGGACCGAACATTCATTGGATGACCGCTGCAATTCTTTTGTCAATATTCGTATCCCTTGTTCGTTCCAATAGAGCTATATTAAACCTATCGTCAGGGCCGATTATATATAGATTGCTAGAATAAAATTTTATAGCTTAGCAGTCGTCGTATGTCGGCTTCGGCGCCGCTGAAGTGCAATGTAGGGTAACGCGAAAGCGTTCAATGGAGACTCCTCGCATGAACAGACCCATTTGGTAGGAGTAATTTTCGGGATCCCTCGTAGCAATGTGCTAAGAATTTGGGGAGTGCAGCTAGACTTTTGATGCGAACGAGGAGTTTCGAACGGCTTTGACTTGAAAGCAGTCAAGATCGATTATAGCTTACAGTGAATCCATTCTGTATGGGTTATAAAGACTAGTAGCTGAGGAGATGAGGAGATGTTGAGAGATGTGCTATACTTTAAGAGTGGGTTCAGACCATAAGTCGGACTTATCCCGGAATTACCTTTGCATATGACGGAAATCAATTGATTCCCCTTTTTCCCTGACCTGGATATCATCGTTCTGTCTGTTTCTGGGATGCGTGCATCGTAAAAGTCTTCTCTATAATCTGGCAGCAGTTTGGTAATTTATTTCTATGATGACTATTCCCATATGTTCTAGTATACAATAACTATCAGTCCCGTCAATGACTTCCGCGGGGAGTGCTGAGATATGCTAAGGATATATCCGCTCTAGCCTGATCCAGAGGTACCACTGATTTAGATAATGCAGAGGTTCGGTTCATGAGAATAATTGTGACAACCTCAATCCTCTCTGCAGCAATTTTTACCTATACTATGCTTGAGAAACTATGTTCAGCCGATTTCAGCTTTTCGCTCTCCAAGAAAAAAAGCTATACAGTTGTAATGTATAGCGACTTTGAGTCGAGCGTCATTAATGCCTAGGTATTCTTCGATTGATCCGGCTAAATCAAGGAGCTGATCTTCATACAGTTCACGTCATGCGACCTGATTATTACCTCCCTGATCGGCTATTCATTGGCTTTCGCACCGCAAATAAAAGAACATCTATACCATCGCTCTCGATCTTCTGCATCACGCCTTCCGTAACAAGGGGGTTGACGATTACTTTATGAGCATCGGATCGTGGTGTATGCGGGAAAGACTTCCAGAGGTGTTAGGGCGAGAGAGACAGTGGGAGGGTCTTAGACCGGGAAATGATGATGCTGAAGCGGGCTTTGCGGACGTCCTCGCTAAGAGTTCCTCTAAAGGTAGCCTTCACGGCCGCGGAGGTTTTGGCGCTGGATTTCCGGGACGAGCATCGAGGTGGCTTTAACGCAGGATAGATCAGAATTCCGAGAACAAGGGTGGGAATTAACACTCGATACATAGCATGGGAACTGCAGCTACCTACCTACGATATGTCTTGATAACAGTGATTGGTTGCGCAGCCGCCTGAACGACGTATTTCACAGCATAGTGATATCGATAGATCGATTTGTCAACGTCTGATTAAGGTTGCGGCTCTACGGCAAAACCATGCCTCAAAGAGCACAAGTGTGCAGGATTAGTCAGACTCGATCCTCATCGATCCTTAATTTCTCAACGATGCTTTTTCCACAGCGATTCTACAGCTAGCGTGTCAGCTGTGAGATCATATCTTTCCCGAAAACTTTCAGATACTTCCATGCACTACTAGCTTCCATTCGGCCATCCTGTATCTTCCAACTATCGTAAAGGACGATGCAGATGCGATTGCGAATACGACCCTCGCAATTATCCATAGCGATAATAATTATACAACAATTGGCATGAATAAGGGGATAGGGACAACGACAAGAGGCCGTCACTACCGATGGACGCTGCTCAGTAGATTATGGTCTGACCCCAACAGGAAGTATCAAGACTGCATGGGCAGTGGACGGAGCGGACAGTAATTACTGTCTCCCGACAACGTCATTAATACCTGCGTCTTTTCTAGATCTGGATTTGCGTGGTAGACTAGACCTTGCCCATGAGAGTGTATCCAGGGATCGTATGGTCATTTACTCCTACTAATGATGATAATGCTGGTTTGAAGAGAAAGGGGTGTGGAAGTTCGGTTCCGTCCGGGATCCAAGATTTTGTATGTCATGCTGGAAGGTATGGAGGGATAGAAAAGGTTAAAACGCTCCTCCTCTCTACATCCCCAATCTTGCCCTTGATACGGCCATTCTTGCCATCTACCACCGACTTTGCCCCGTGTCCCGCAATTCCTGCTCTCCACAGCATCAAGCCCATTGACGGCAATGTATATCTTTCAGGATCGTCGTTCTATAAGATTGATGAAGCATGCAGGGGCTCGTCCGAGACCTCAATCATGTGCCAAGGAGCCCGTGCGTTGACGTTGTTGAAGTGGAAGCATCTCTGGCTCTCGCGTCTCAGACGTTCATGGTGGAGAGAATGGCATTGTTGATCTAATATTGAAGAGCAGTATTTGAACCCTAACGATAAGGTTCTTGACATCCAGACCACCCACACCTATAGGTTTTCGTGAAAAGAAGTAGTATATCAATAAGGTGAAGATGGCTCAAGTAATTACACCTTGGCGATTATGCGTCTCAGACCCATGCTCTTCTCTCCCCGTTAGTCCATAATGCGCTAAGAACCTGAAGTCAGAGCTCTTGATATACGAGTCGATTCTGGAGTCAACCCCCAAACAAGCAGATTATCAAGAGGAAAAAGCCAGAGATGAGAAAATTACCCATGAGGAAGCGTGTTAGACTGATTCGGAAGGTGGCAAGACATTCCATTGAATCCGCCAGGACTTGACAATCGATCTTGGAGAAGATTTCACACCAAGGATCGGGTCCCTACAAAATCAGATTCAAGCCAGATGATTCAAGCTATTCTAGAATACACGGGATCAGTCTTGATGCTGGAGAAGAAACGATTCCCCACGATTAAAGTGACCAAGACCTGGTCTCAGGTAGGATTACACTGTCAATTTAGAACACAATGCCCACGAGTCTAGATAACAGTGTTCCATCTCCACTACCGGCAGCCAGGAGGCCATCTTCGGTCTCCGGCTCAGTCTTGATATGTGGTTCAGAGTATATTCCCACTACACGATCAACCTCCGTCTCTGTTTTGACTTGAGATTCAGTCCTGATGTCAATCTGGGGACCGGCCGTGTTTGACGCGATGATGTCGATATTTGCCTCGTGATTTTCTAGATTGTATCAGCCTTAGCTGATAGGGAACCACCTCGTCTCCGTCCTGAGACCTACCCAATTTCAACTTGATGGTGAAATTAAGGGTTGTATAGTGAATCGTGTTGGAAGCGCGGGAACGCATGGTTTGATGGGCAATCATTATCGATCTAGATTCTATGTAAGTCGAACATATGTAAGTATAGAATGATGGGGAAAGTACAGCTTGGTAAAGAGGCGCACTGCTGAGAAGATGGTCACAGGGAGAACCAGGGCCAGAGCCAATACAACTTGCAATTGTTGTCTCGGTATCAGAACGCGTTGGATGTCTGCATTCGTGGTTCGTTTTCGATATGTGCGAACAATTATGCAAGTGGCAATTATCAATGAGACAGTTTTAGGAAAGAGTACGATTACATCGAGAATTAATTCGAACATTCTGCGCGGTCTGGAATGGGCACCGGTGGTTTAACGAGCCAAACTTGCAGGAGAATCGAGTCTGTTAGTACGGAGACAATCGCCCCAGTGTGGGTGCTAAACGATCTTGGCGAACTTGGCAGCATGTCGATATTACATCATTGTGATGTCTTCGAGTCTTACTAAGCAATCTCTGCACTGCCATTAGGGTGGTGTTCCATCCAGCATAGATGTAACCACTCGCTTTCTCTAGTAACTCTCTATTCAAGAGGTCATGAGGAAGGACGGTGGTGCGTACAGGGCCAAGATCCAAGCGACGATAGACATCGTCACAGCATATCGTAGTTCGAAAGGAACGCGGAGGTTACATGAACCTATTCACCTCTCGAGTAAGTCATCTCAGACAAACCTCAAGCTCCGGCCTTCACCAGATCCCTTGGCTTGATGCCAACACAAGAGTTGAAGTATATTCGAAACTCAGTTGCTTCATGTGGATGCTCGAATGCCAACACGTGAGTTGAAGTAGATTCGAAACTCGGTGCTTTTGACTCAGGCCAGGCGGATGCATGAATGCGATGTGGATGCTTGAGTGGATGCTTGAGTGGATGCTTGA
>KE546982.1:486617-513391 GCA_000442125.1 Opeltia flavorubescens
GTGGATGCTTGAGTGGATGCTTGAGTGGATGCTTGAATGCGATGTGGATGCTTGTATGCCATATGGATGTTTGAATACCAACGCAAGAGTTGAAGTATATTCGAAACTCATTGCTGTTTGGCTAGGACATATGAATGCTGGAATGCCCACACGTAAGTTGGAATGGATTTCAGTGCTTGCGGCTAGGATGAATGGATGCTGGGATACCCACACGTGTGTTGAAGTAAATTCGAGACTCAGTGCTTTGGGCTATGGATATATGGATGCTTCAATACCAATACGAGGATTGAAGTATATTCGAAACTCGATGTTTTCGGCCTAGGACATGGATGCTGGAACAATCGCAATGAAGTTGAATAACTGCTGAGACGAGCATTGTCATTTGGTTTGACGTAGTCGGACTTATTGCTGAAGGTATAGAAGTTGTAATTGCTGGTGTAAGAATGATGAAGTCAGATAGTATGCTGAGACGAGCCTTCCGACCTCGTGAGGTCATGGGCGGTAGATTCCAATAGTCAATACTCAGTCCGAAGGTCGGGAGTCCGCCTCACGTCTTTTGGTGAACGACCTCATAGAAGAATGGTAGTGTGAAAGAGAGCGCCGAATGTATCCTCTCTCCATATAACAGGCGGAAAGCGAATTTGATAGCTTCTGAAGCGCTCTCCTATTGGGACCTTTTCCTGGCCCGGCATTGACGGATTTATCGTAGCAAAACGATCATCTTATGTTCCTGTCCTTGTTGCATGAGATACACCCATCAGACTTGGCTGTGGAGTACCGCGAGTACGAGAAGACGTTAACTGTGCTTTTGTTCGTGTTATTTTCCGTTCCCCTGCTTCCTTCTACCAATGATAAGATCGACAAGGCTGCGCTTGTAAGATTTGCTTGAATCGTGGAAATCGGTATAGGCAGCTGGCGATGAGAAGTTGATGGGAAGTTGATAAGAAGTTGATAAGAAGTTGATAAGAAGTTGATACGAAGTTGATGAGTAGGATGATGAGTAGTTTGATGAGTGGGTTGATGAGTAGGTTGACGAGTAGGATGATGAGTAGGATGATAAGTAGGATGATGAGTAGGATGATGAGTAGGTTGATGAGTAGGTTGATGAGTAGGTTGATAAGAAATTGGACTCTTGTATCAAATCCGTAAACATCGCCCGATGGTAAGGTTCTCATTTATCTCTAGTAGGTTTTGATCCTTCCAGATTTTGGCGGCGATCGCATTGAGTTAATTTAGTCGTCTAATTAACCCTAGTCGAGACGACCAATTGAGTTCCCAAGCAGACATTAACCATTCAGAGGCGATACTGGAGGTCGATTCCGGACCGTAGCCTCCGTCAGATGTACCAGAGTCACTCGCGACAATTCCAGTCTATACATCTTTGATACAGGCCAGTAGCCAGGACGAAATCCGTCGACTGTTTCTGGTCCGTGAGAGACGCGCGTTCAGTCATCCCTATAGCCTTTTTTGATCAAAGAGTCATAGATCCGTGTTGGATAAGTTCGCAAAAAATTGTCCTGAGATTCGTCCTTTTCCGAAGATGATGCTCCGTTGCCCTCCAGGAACGCTCGAGCTTCAAATCATCAGAAACTTTTAAAGGGTCTGAATCTTCCTCGGCGTGAAAAACTGATAGGGACTTTCAACACTCAATTCCGGATATGATCTTCCACTTCATAACTCCGTTAAGTGCGTAGACTTTGAAGTCTTTCATCCAAAACTTCAGGAGGAAAAAAGCAACAGATCTCCGACGTCGTCCTGGTCTTGCCCCTCCGCTGCCTTTGCAGCAGCCTTAATCGCTGCTAGAGTCTCCCAAGCCCAATCATCGTCAAATCCCTTGCCCTGGTTGAGTTCAATTCGAGTGCATTGACTGGTTCCGGTCGACAAAGAGTCTTGGGCCGCTGGCGCCTTTGCTCTTGACGAAAAATATCGAACGCCATTTGGGAGGTAGCATAGTGTGGGATAAGAAAGCGGGGGCCCATGGCGTTGAAAAATCCTTGCAGGAATTTGGTTTTCCCGAGCTAGGTGCGGGGTTTCGCGCCGCGTTGAGCTCTGTCTGCTTGCGAGCGTGTCGCGATTCGTTCTCGAGGCATTAAGTGAGCTTTGATCGGAGTAATATCCAGTGGCGGGATCTCGGTTGAGGGAATGATCAGATATGACGATGCCCGAATTCAAAGACCGTAAGGAACTCTGGGTGGCTGCGTCTGGACGTCGTCCAGTTGACAGGCGAGTACCGTGGTCGCGACCATGCATTTGAATGATGCCGTCATGCCAAGGTATCATCTGTTCGTCTTTTAGTGACCCTCGATAAGAAATACAAAGCCATGATTCTTACTGGTTCATAGCCGGTAGCCGCCTGAGGAATCTGTTTCAACCAGGTTGAAATGTATCGATATGAAGGGCACCAATTTGGCATGTACTCTTCAACTGAGCTGGCAGTATCCGTTAAAGAAGGCGGCGTCTGTGCCCCAACCCAGTGATGGATTGGTAAGATCCCCACATTGCTACAGAAGTCAGTTCCTTGCACACAGGATAGCGCAAGATGGTAATTTAGACGCTACAGTCAAAAGCAAATTCGTACCTGATCAAATATTTCCAGGATATCTTTAAGATAAATGATGCTACCAGGAGTCTATCATGCATCCCGCTCATTTCATCTCGAAAATCGCGAGGACCCAGGTCCTTAAACTGTGGGTTGTACCAGTACCAGAATACGATGGCGCTTCCTAGTAAGAGATCCATGAGCAGTATGAATAACACGTGATGTAGAGCAAAGTATGCTGCTCTCAGCAGTCGCTGTCGAGCAAATTGTGTTGCTCTCGGTATTCCGGATAGCATATTTGCCATTATAGATATCTGAAAGATGTTTTCATATAGCAAGGTCTCTGATGGTGGGAGTATAAAGGATTCAGAGGTTTGTACGGATACCAAGCTTGGTGATCGCAAGTTAGGCTGCCGTTGAGCCCGTGACGTAGGGCTAGGGCTGGTGGTGGCTGGGACAATCTTACCTAATTGGGTTGGGCACAAGAGGTAGGTCAAAACCCGGCCCAACCCGATGAGGACCTCTAAACCGCGCCGCTTTCCCTGTACTTCTTCCCTTCATATATACCCTCTGGTCTGGGGACCTATTTATACCCTCCCTGCAGTCCTCCATCGAAATAGTCCTTCTGAAACGCCGGAATCGCACGGAGGAGATTGCTCCCCAGCTAGCAACATGACAAGTCATTCGAAATCCAGTATCTACCGCACCCCTCTCAAACAGAACTCAAAAGTCCACTGAGCTCGAGCAGTGCTATATCCCATGATCCCAGCTCCAACCTTCCTACTCACGTTAAGGCAACAGCGATGCCCGTAACCCCGGCAACAGCATTCCCAGCCCATCCTTGGCGAGCCGCAGCCGAATTTGCAGATCTAGGACGGATGAAGGTCAAAGATGGAGAGGATGTTGGATGGGAGTCGGGTCCGCAGGTGGGTGAAGCGGTGGATGTGGTGTTATCTTTGTCTTGGGGGCATTGGTAGAGGTCGGATTGGTGAGAAGGGTCAAGGGGTGGGTTGAGTCGATTGTTGGCATAAATGCTGGGGAAAGTGGGTTGGTTGGATTAGATGGGAGGGAATATGCGAACGTACGTGTGGGGAAGCGTGAGATGATAGGCTGTGGGAGTGATTGTCGGTGGTAGGGATGTTGGATGCGGGCTTGAGGATTTGATTTTGAAGATGGAGATATTGTTATGGAAGTCCCCATCGGATCAGATGTATAAAGGGCGTAGTAAAACAGTCGATATGAGATCCTTACATCATTCTGGATGAGGCAGCTATGCGGGATCAGGTTCCAGACTTAATTTTCCGAGCACACCTACAACAAAGAACAAGGGACAAAACATCTTTGCTCGCCGCCTCCTTTTTTGTTTTCGAGGATGCAATTCCATGTCCATTTGCATTTGTTCTGATCCTGTAAAACTAGCGTCAAACCTATTGATCGAAGTCAAAGAAATACAGCTTCAACGAATTAGATACATTCGTACCATGAGCGCTGTACAAGTACTGCCTAAAATCTGACTCATCTCCGACATGTCGTTGAATAGACGACCGAACAGCCAACGCATTTTAGCAAGATCCATCCCGCCCTTCATGATTACGTTCTACCCTCGCACCTGATCCCCTGGATCTCCACAGTTCCATCTTCACGGATGGCGAATTTTGGTTGTGCTTTGCCTTGAAATTGAATCCATTAGAGTCCGTGGTCGACACTAAACCGTGCTCGTTGAAGATTTTGAGAGCTAGGTAGGGGAGCCTGGTGGATGTATGATTTGTTGAAATTCAAGGCAGGTGTGATGAAATGAAATGAGGTTTGGTATGGATAGCTGGAATTAATGCTGCTGATTAAGATGGTGTTGGATGTGGTTGATCGTGGTCAGGGATTTCAACTACCTGTAGTTTTACTCATGTATAAGTCGTTCGGAGGAGGTTGACGAGCTGACACTTTGCATCTCGTTTTGTCATATGGTGTCTGCTCGGTCAAGCCGTCGTAATACTGAAAAGCTCTGCATGATGAAGACAATCTCAATGCGCTTATCCTGCGGTGACTGTCTCGTGGATCATAGTTCAAAGCGCCGGCTACAATCTCCGAGACTCCGATTGCTGGCACCACTGGCGATCAAATGGAAAATCCAACCTCCTCGAATCCGCCCAATAACCCCCAGACTCATTGGTCGCATTTTTCCACTTCTCTTCCAATACACTGTTCTCGAAGATGCATGATCGAAACCGATGTAGCAGCCATTCATCATCCGGCCGCTTTGTGGTAATTCTGAATAAGGCCATTATGCGCCAGCGCCATCCCCGGTTGGAAGAATTGGTGGTCGAGGGGTCAGGATTGCCTGCGTTCGTCTTCAGCTGCTGTGGTGATGAAGGCCTCGCTAGACAGTCCAAGCCTTGAAGTATTACATCTCCCATTTGCTCAATCTGCACCAGCCTTGACCGCTCCTGTTCCCATGCATCCATAGCTCTCTGTGCATCCTCACGCTTCTTCATTCTGCCGTTATAGGCAGGAAGGATATACGCTTGTGGATCGAGCAATGGGTTGTTGCGGAAGATAGCTGAGGGATGGCGCGCCAGAAATACTTTCAAAATGTTGAGCCCGCCATCTTGATATTCCTGTTGTGCGGAAAGATAATAGGTTTCGTATTCGGTTTGTATCGAATCGTATTGTTGGATGTTCTGATGGACTGTTTTCTTTTTTGCCTGGATATACTGTCGGATAATGTCGATGTCGCTGCTAAAGGCCGTTTGCGTGTATCCTTCGGGTGAGGAAACTTTCCATGTCACGTTCGTGACGAAATCGATCATTTTCCCGCTGGCAGTTTCCACAGCCAGCTTCGAGACTTCATGATGGCTCGAGAGGTTCTTAAGCACTTTTGGATACCCAATACCCTCGAGAACAGGAAAGTGAGCTGTACCTAATGGTGGATGGGGATATGGCAGCCGTTGTGGAGTATCAAAGGATGCGAGTATTGTATTGCATGCCGAGGTGGAGGCAGAGGAGGCGTATTGATCGCCTTGAGAAACGCGTGCGACGTAGACGATCCACACGACTAGTATTATGCATGCGATGGACACGACAATGGCTGCATTCTTGATATAACGGTTCGCTCCGGCAATCCTGAGCTCGTATCGCTCCCTATCAATGTTCTGAAAGGTCGATGGCATAGTTGGTATCTGGTCAAGTCCCGTATATGGTATTGAATTGCTAATTGCTCTATATTTTCTAAGAATCGGAATGCGCGAATGCCAAGCCGGAGCCTCGGACGCTGATATACTAACAATCAAATACTTCAGTCCTTACGATTCCTGGGATGCTTTGCTTTAGCGACGGATTTTTAATCAGAGTACGGTACGGCGCAATGGTTACCAAGATACTGATTGTAGGGACTCTTCAGACGGAGAAAATTATATTCGCTTCTTTCATCGCTCTGGGTTGTTTAATATCCCTTCCGAAAGTTTATACAGCTCTCTGGTATTTTTTGTCTAAATCGATAACCACCAATAATCAATCAGTTGCATTCGATGCACCCTCCTGTACATTTCAATATAGAGCCCTGCAGACCCCTATCAAGGTAGATTGGCATTTCTATGTCTGTAAAATCCACGAGTAGGTCAGACAGGTGAGCTCCAACGCTGTACAGAGTATGCCTACTGACCATCGAATCGTTAATGTACAGTACCCCATACTCGTCGGGCAAGACACCCTCTCTCCGCCGCTGCTTGCCCCAGTCCACAAGCCGTCCTTTGAGAAGATCTAAATCGGAAGGCTTTCCAGCTGCTGTTCCGGAAGAACAACAAGTTAGGGGTGAGACGCAGTCTCAAGCCGCTAATATCGAACGAGATATCAATCTACAGCGATCTTACTTTCAAGCCTTGCGGATCTTCCTATCATCGACGGAAAAGGCTGTCTACCTTCGTATCGATGTTGCTGTCCGATAAGTCATCGAACTGAAGTGGAGACGTTGCGATGAGCTCCTTGACGAATAATTAGAAGCCTCATGATTTAGGAGAATAAGTGGAATCAGGTGTTGCACGGTCGGGGGGGGGATAGGTAGTTCCACCGGCGAGTTCAACAGGTCGGCTGTTAGTCGCAGGGATTGTGCAGATGACTATCCTTTTGAAGTAACCCAAGGTTTAAATCGCGGACATAATGGGCGTGAGACAAGCCTTCGGGTCAGTAAAGTCATATGACATCCTATGTTTCACCCCGGAAAAGCCAAGCTGCCGGCAACAAATAATCCAAGGGAAAGCTTTAAGACACTGCGAACTGCTTACCATCCGAGAACGTAGGATTGGTAATTACCATTCGGAATGCAGGGTAAACATCTGACTTGGGCGATACGGAGTGAGAGCCAAAAAAACCACCCGCTGGCCAAAACAGATCTCCGAAGTGAAGTGATGAATATTTCCCATGGCGATAGAATCTTTCTGGTCACCTTCGACTCCTTGTTATCCTCCGCATTGCTTTGCAAGTCTCGACTTGATGGTGACCGTCTTCCCTACCCGCCGTTTGTACCGACATGATATTTGTCGCACGACGTACGCCTCGATCATGGTCTTTGGATGGCAAAACTCAGTTCTTCCGCCGGTACGCAGGACCGGCGGCAGCTCGAACTTCCTCCTGAGCAAACTTGACTGCCTTTGGGTCGAGGTGGGCGGCATGGCCATGATCTTGAATAAGCTGGGAGAAAATAGCATCGAGGCCTCCCTCAAGGCAAATTCATGGGCGAACTGTCTGGGTGATATGGGGTAGAAATCATGTCGATGCGCTTTCAAGATTGCGCTACAGGATCCAGATTCTCTTCGTGGCCATCACGTAAATGATACTGAGTAATGGCGGACTCAGGTCGGTGCATACTCTTCGGAAGGATGAAAGGCGAAGTACTGAGCTTCGAATTGGAAGAGGCTGTTTTGAAGAAATCAGACGCAGCACAAGTCGATCTTCGCATGCAACGCACCTTTCAATCCGTAAATCTGGCAACTAAGTCTTTGGGAAGCTGTAGAAGTGCCATTCAAAATGTGCTAAAGAAAGGTGCTTAGTTGACAGAGGTAAAGCTGTTGTGAGCCTCGGATCAACCTTCGGGCTCTCGACTGATTTTGAGGCTGCCAGATCAGGCGTGCTGGCGTCATACCATCGAGACCTTAGACAGCTGTCGCATGCATACCACACAGCACTTGTAACCATATTATAGCTCGTAAGAAAGTTCCATTCTTTCGTTCTCCGGCTCAGCTCGGTCCACCGAGTTCTTCGTCCGTGACTCCGATATCCGTCATCGATACTAGGCTCTAGCAGAAGATATCAGGGAGTTCTTGCTTAGGATACAATCGAGATGTAGCTTCAATTAGAGTTGGCAATGATGGTGTAGCGCTCGCACAGAGGGGTGGAGAATATGGGGGGTGGCTCCGCAAAACAGGGGTGTGCCGCAGCGAAATGGGGGTTCACCGATTGCTTGGCGGGGGCCCGTTTTAGCTGCATGGATGCTGCGGAGTGTCATGTAATCCGTCGCGAATCCATCAGGAAAGATTTCTCCAGGTCAATCTGAAAACAGGGGAGCTCAGCGATTCTTGGTAGTATCAACACCTTACTGCCGCAACTGAGACTTTGTTGACTCCAGTCCCATCCGCCTGCGACTAGAATCAGCCAAAGGTTGAGACATCCAGCGGCCAAGTACTGACCCTTTGCGCGATACTCACTGCGCGGAAGAATACATCTGATTCATTCTGACAGCTTGCTCGTGCATATAATAGAGGCAACAGAATAGGCTCTCGCCTAAATACAACCTGATAGATGTGGACGTTGTGTTCTTCGCATGTGCAAGGGATTTTGATTACAGGACCATGGTGAAGTCGAGCAGGATGTTAGACTGTTTGAAAGGAGTTGCTGGAGTAGATGATGAGGGAAGGGATTACCGCATGATCCGGGCTTGGTGGATTGACAAAGAGACCTCCTCCTGCAAACATCATACAAAGCAGCGACCAATCGCCAAAGTACGATATGCTGCAGCACCAGGCTTTTCTTTCGCTCGCACAAAGTTCACCAAACCCTTTATTCCTCTATCAGCATGTCATGGTACAGGAAAGCCGGCCTACTGTCACCCACACCCACCAAATACCACCTTGCTTACAATCTACCATCGTTCCCCACAGCTGTGGTAAATCTACTGTGTCTCAATCTCAAGAGCCTGATTTATCGCCTTCATTGAAGCCAAGACGACATCAATCGCCGCGGATCAAATGCTCCTACCAGTACACTTTTCTCTGAGCTGCAAGATTTTCAATATGCCAGATAGGCGAGCAGGTCACGCGACTGGAATAATTTGCAATACCGTGGTAATGTGCTTAACGGTGGGTATCTGAGCTTGCTTCTCCTACCTGGAGGTGCTGACGGGCCTCACAGAAGTCCAAGCTCTCACGCCGCCCTTGACGCACAGAGGCTTCAAGGAAGGCTGTCCCCCATGAAAGTGGATACAATAAGATCGCAGCCGACGTTCCTAGTCGGCCTGGAGAGAAGCTGCAGGAGTGAGACTAGTTCCACCGCCCTCTCTTGCGGTTACCGAAGAGCGAAGGCGGTCATCAATCTTGGATCGTGAAAGATTCCCCATTGAAAGATTGGCCCGGAGTCGACCATTCCAGCCTTGATGACCGAGAAATTGAAGCCTAGAATTCAAGGGAGGAGCGTGCACGCGAAACAGCTCGAGGAACCTGCGAAGTCTATTGAGACTAGCAATGTCTATGATGGGCGAAAGAGTTCACCAGCCGAAGCAAAGAACACAAAGACAAGGTGTCAGGCTAGAAGATGGAAAGGCAAAAGGTTGGAGATGATGACGACTTTGAGGTGGCGGTGGATGGTAGCAGTCTCTCAAGAAATCGTCGTTGCTGGCGAATCCGCGGTCTACCGATGGGCGGACCGTTGATATCAGGGCGAGACACCTCTTTCCCTCTCCGTATCTCAATGACTTTCCTTGTCGTCGCTCTCAGCTGATACTCTGCAGTCAGGAGGGTGAGAGGTGACCATGCTGAAAGTATTTCGTGTAGCATCCGTAGACCTGGTATACAGGTGTCGTGAATATCAAGGCATTCCACACCTTTGTCGGACCAAGACCGAGATAAGTGAAGGATGTTGTACATGTGATGAGATGAAAATCATCATCTGTCCATACCGCTTATCTTGATATCGCTTAGCTTTGATCGACTTAAACGATTATTTCCACTCGTCTTCATTCTCATTTAGAGCAGAGCAGTCTTCATTTTCAGAGCAGAAAACAATCAACTCAGACACAATGCATATCTTCGAACTTCTCATCGGATACGCCATGGCGAGTGGGCCATTTGAATTTTCGTTGGCTTCATCACCATTGCAGATCCTGATCTGTATAGTAAGTCAAGAACGTCCCTTCCTGCAATTACCAAGCTGACTGTTGATCTGAAAGCTTGTGGTCACCACCGCGCTTAGTTCACTCCCAAGGATTCGATTCCTTCCTCCGCCATCGTGGATTGCCACTCTGAGACATTTCCCCCAATCGCACCACATGAAAATCATGATACTCTTCGGTACAATTCGCAGTCTCCCAATGATCCACCCAACGCCGTGGACGGAATTGAGCAAACTCTTTATTCTCCTCTGGGGCTTCAATTCCTTCTGGTTCTTTGTACAAATCTTTGTCCCTCGCGGGTGGATAAAGTATCCAGTATGGCGTATCGAGGAGTACTTTCACGCGATTCACTTCCTGGGGCCTCGCTGGAGGTTTATACTGAGATATTCGGCTGTCGGATACGCGTACCTTGATGGCTATTCCATAGCGACATCCTTGTATATCACGTTCGTCGCCACGCTGTGGGGAGAGCTCGGCGCGTTGATACTAGCCTTTTTCGAGATCCTCTGGGCGCTCACACCCTCATTCTCGACGATAGTACAGCTACCCTGGATGCTGCCATGCGGGCTATGGATGTTGTTACGTTGGGCGAAGGATTTGATAATACAGATAATCTGGCTGCCGGTACGGCTGCCTTGGATGCTGCTGCGGTATGGGGTGAAGTTGGCATCGTTGGTCGCAACTTTGTGGTTGTGGTTTCGGATACTTTCACCTTTCATTCGTGATGTTGTCGCACCCTAGGGATACCGAGGTGGCTGTCCTTCCGTATTGAGTGGATTCCACGGTATCACCTGCTGTGAGGAGGATTCAACTCTACAACCACTTTCGTCGACAAAATTCTTCTGACCTCGAACTGGAACATCCATCATAACCATTTCCTACTCTTTCTTCTTCGCCATCATTCGAGCTCATGGCAGCGTGGCTGTTTCCGTCAGCTCTGGCAAACACTCTTTCGACAGAACATCCTCAAGGCTGAGGCAAGGATTTCTTTTCTTCAAGCAAGCAGTACTTGCTCTCGGGACATTGGCTTCCTGCCCCTCAAGCAAAATTGACAGCCTCGTCTTGTTTTATTAGAGTAGAGTTCACAGAAAGTCACGATCTGTATACGCGACACCGGATATACAGACTGATACAGCCGTTTCCTCAGCCATGACCACGACGCAATCAGAGCGGGTTTCATTCAATGGTGGTAGGATAAAAACGCGGTTCAAGCATCGTTTAGAGACATTCCGGGCGCAATCTCTAGCTTACCAATTCCCAACGGCTTTCGATCTCACTCTGGGGTCCCCAATGGCTGAAGTAGCAATTACATATGGCTCGAGCTCCTCTTCCAGGTCGATGGTTCCTTTGATTGATTCCCTCTAAACATACTTCTCTAACTGTAAGGCAATACCTGGTGACCTACTCGCCTATCCAAACCGTACCGTCTCCTCTCTCGATCCCGTCTTCCTCTACTGCATTCGCGCGTTTCAATTCACCGCCTCTCGGTCTCCCGCTGTCACTCTCCCGTCTAGCCCACCCAACCTTGGAAAAGGCCGTCTGTTGTTCCTTTGTTTCCCGTTCATCGCTCGTACAAAGCGTTCGCTTTTCGTCTCTCTGGTAACTCACCCGTCCCGGGTCCGTTTTACCTTGCCGTCCCTTCAGCAGTATAATTTATATCGATATCGTTGAGTAAGCACCATATGAGACACCTACTGTCGCTGTCAGTGTCTTACCAGCAGACTTGGAACAACGCGCAATGGAAGTGTACAGCAACACATCACGTCTTAAGCCATGTGTTTCAATCGTTTCGCTATTAATGAACAGGAAGTCGTAAGGACTATAAACGAGTATGGTGGCACATTGAACTAAACGTATACGACCAGAGTATGGTCAGGAGACTATGTTGACGACCGGCAGGATCTGTCTTTTCAAAGTGATTATGTAGAAGAATGTACTGTACCCTTATCAATCAGATCAGGAATGGAAGATGAATCTCCAGGTGAATGATCGTTGAGCGCATCGCCTCGAAATAGTATAGCAGCGAGGTATACAATTCCACGGATGCAAAATTGGGCAGCGGTACCGAGCACCTATCAGCGTCAGCCGCGGCGGGATTGGATCTCTCTTCTGAATAGCTCACAGCGTGCCGAAGAATGGTTGTGCACGACTCATCGGCTCAGAGGGGAGAGGTCGCGATCTTTGAACATAGAGTGAGGTACGCAAGCGAGTTAGTGAGCACTTGCTAGTTTGTCTTGCAGTTCACAGCGATCGACAGGGTGTGGGACGGCGAGCTGGGAGGTTGGGACTCGTTCATGAAGACGGGCGAAGGAGGATTACCTGCTCTCTTATCTGACTAAGTGCTTAAGTTTTAATGAAGTCGCAAGTGGAACTGGAGGCTATACGTGGTGGATATAGCTTTCAGATGTTACACTCCACGGCTCAGGCTCGGACCGAGGTCAAATGCGGAATGGAAGCCGCAGTCTGGTAATAACTTCTTGAGACTATATCATCTCCAATTAATTAATCAATGCGGACTCGCTCCGTATACTTCATTACTATTCTTACTTTCAGTTCACCTGAGACTACGTTCGCCGACAGAGACTCTAATACCTCAACCGCAATTAGTACACAACGCCGTGACTTCTAATTTCGATCAGGTAGGCGATTAAGCTCACGCAGTCATCTATCCTTGTTATTAACCGAAAATCAGAAACTCTAGACCTGACCACGGTAGCCATTAAGGCCTGAAATCCACCCGATCATCTCCCAAAGCTTAAAAAACAGTGACATCTCTGCAAGTGAGCCGTAGAATTGATATCGTTGTCGCCCTTGGAGCCGGAATCGGAAACGTATCACATTGTCAGGTCCGGTCTTGCTATATACCTATACGTCCGCATACGGGTTTGTGTTTGAGCAAAATTCGCTGACTCTTGCCTGCCAGCTTCCTCAAAATGGCAATCACTAGCATTCAAATCCTTATCTTGGGCTTGGAGTCGTTTATGAGTTTTTATTTCACCTGGTTGTCGCTATGGATCTACCATGCAAATCATCGGTCTTTGGTACCTTTGTCCGTCAAGGAGTGGGGAGTTGTTCGATACCTCCCGCATCTTATTATATCAATCGCTATGCAAATCCACATGCATGCTCTCTACTACTCCCTCCTGGTACTTATTCCTCGACAAGCTCCAAGCATAGCCAGCGAAAACAATATCCCAGGCGAATGGCCAGAGTTTCCGGACTTTGGTGGTGGCAGGTTTACTACACCATCCGGAGAATCTGATGAATATTTCAAGTTTTGGAATCGAGAGCGAGCTGTCCTGGCGAAGCATTTTCAGGAATACGATACGACAAGAAGGAATTTCATCCTCACCGCGATTCTATCTTGGCAAATTATGGGTCTTGATCCACAAGCAAAATTCTATATCTGCTTCTACCCTGCGGAAGAATGCGTCGAAGCTCGACGTGAAAACCGATTTGTTCACATGCAAAGACATTACGAAAATCTCTGCAGGGAATTCACGTCACTTCGTCTTAAGAGATTCTACATCTACGGCACCATAGACGCGTTCCATTGTGACCTAATCAAGTGCTGGGTCTACTTCTCGGGATGGAGACTCACTCCCGAGGGGAGATTTAGCGAAGCTACGAGACAGCTCAACCGTTTCGTCTTTCCACCCGAATACAACCTTCTTGTTCCTCTGTCCGCGGATACCGATCGACACTCGACGAGAAGAAGAGAAGAAAATTCAGAAAATAGTAATCCAAAATGTCAACCGCTTGGAAACAGAGCTCGCAAAACAAGACCATGACATATCAATGGGAGAGAAACCATACAAAGACCGCGACATCGTTATGGTTTTGATCGCAGTATTCGAGAGCCTGACTCCGAGATAAACGACTTCCAGATGGCAAGCGCGGAAGCTTGTTGTGCGGCGCAGGGGCTTGGGCAAAGCGCCGTCTCTTGGCCTCCCAAAAGGAAACCTCGCACCACGTCAATCTATTCCTTGACCAGCCTACTAACGTATTTCTGCCGTCATGGGGCGTTCCATACTTCTTATTCCCCAAGCAATACGATTTGTCAGACTGGCGCATGGCGTTCGCGCATCTACCTCACGAGCCTCTTCAGAAAAGCGAGCATTTGAAACCCTATGTAATTCATTAATTGTTATCAAAAACCTCCTTTGACTAATATTCATCTCATCACCGGTCTTTCAAAATCGAGTCTAATTAATTACAGTGGCTGCAAAAATCTCCAACAGCACTCCGAAGTGAATTACAACACCCTTCAACCCGTAATTCAGACTCAACCTTCCGCCGTGAAATGCTACAAAGCGCATGTCCAGTAGAAGTTAAATCCATCACCTTCACAAGACCACCATGTAACAGACTGATCATACACCACCTACCCCCTCCCAAAGACGAACCAGCCGAACAACACAGCAGTCGTCATACTCAAGACCATAAGAAGCAGATTCTGTAGCTCGAGGCTATCTTCAAGCTCTCTGATTTTCTCCCTACACCCCTTGATACGCTTGACGTATGAATTGCAATCGCAAGATTTCTCTTCTTCCTTCTTGGGTTCTGTGCTGGCGGGACAGAAGCTACACCAGAACGACGATGCAAAGACGTTTTTCGGCTTGGGGTTGGCGGATTTTTGCAACGTGGTTTGCGGCTGCGGACGGAAATAGGACGCGATAGAGTCATCGTAGGCTTTGCGTTTGCGTGGGGCTACTTTGGGGTTACTGCCCCCCGATGTTGAAAGGGTGGGTGAATTGGAGGTGATAGGAATGGTGGAGGAGGTGGAGACTTGAGCTAATAAGTAAGAGGTGAATTAGTATTGAGCGTTTTAAAATTTGGAACGCGTATCAATCGAGATGGACTTTGACTCACGATTTGGCCTCGACGATACGAGAAACGGGAAGAGAGCCGCAAGTAGAAGCAGCAAGATAGAGGACTTCATGGTGATCCTGAATTTCCCTGTAAGCTTTATCGTTTTGAATACATATTCACGTTGGGAACTCACCTGTTCGCAACTGCGAGGAATTTTGAGATGAAGGTAGCAAAGTATGGGAAGCTAAAGCTGGAATGTTTTCTTGAAGATTGTGCGTGGTTCCGCCAATCGAGTATTGTAAGAAATTTCCGCTAATTCTTAATCGAGTTTAGCAAGCGATACCCCCACCTGGGACAACCTCTTGATCTTTGCTGGAGTCGGGGCAGGATATGCAAGTCACTGAGGCTGCGAATATTTGCTTGATGTTATCATGGTAGAGGAGTAAGCACATAGATTGAATGGTGCATAACACAAGTTCCAATCGGATAATTAATGGACCTATGCTGTGGCCATAAGAACTTCTCTTCAATCCCCTTCGGTCTAGAACTTTGTCTCCAGCATTATGCAAACCGAAGTCTCCACCAAAGATGTCTTCAGAGTCGATCAGCCCATATAGATTGGTTCAATCTCTGACCATGCTTCTATCCTTCCGTCTTTCCTATATCTCCTCCATTTCAACCTCCAAATCTACTTCCAAATCTTCCTCTCGTTCTTCCTCATACCTCCGCATCCAATATCCCAAGTAGTACCCCGAAACAGAACCTACGACTATCAGGACCAGACAGGCGTATATGATCAGACGCTGCGTGGCGATTTTTCCCTGCTGTATTTCCAAAGCCCTCTCTTTCTGCGCAAGAGCACGCTTCCAGGTCAAGCAAATTACTGGGTTTTCCTGTGACCCAAAATGATTCACTGCACGGTTGAAAATAGAACTGATGTATGTGAGAAAGTGGCGGTAGGTTGTTGAGGCCAGGTCAACGAGTTCAGGGAGTAGCTCTTTATGAGCATTCGATGCGTCTAGAAGCAATTCTGCGGGGATCTGTGACAGAGATCCAAGGTTTCCATCCGCATCAAGCAGGGCAGCTTCATCGATCCCGAGACCGCTGCCGATAGTGATTGGGCCGGAATCGTTATCTAAAGGAAAGGTTAACATAATTTGTGACTGTATCTATATCCAGATCCGCGTATCTTAACTTACGTGTAGACGGCAAATGAGAATTGACTGTGTGAAATAGGGCAACGATTGCCAACAGCATCGTTATGAGATTTGCCTTTTGCATTGCGACCTGCCTGAACTTAAGCTTGTGATACAGTGTAGATACAGAGGGTGGCTCAACGGTTCTCCAAGAAATCTTCGACTGGAGTGTGATGCGATTTTCTTCGGGATCTTAAGACAAATGGTTGCGTGCGCTAGGTGCAAGAGCTCTGAAGACGATTGCCAGACTAGAGAAACGTCGGTGAAAATGATACGCGATTCGCTTGTGGCTTCCGATACGTGTGTGCGTTCGCTTGACTAGATAATCTTGGAGAAGCGTGTAGTACTAATCGAAAGCCGAAAATACCCGAATGGGCCTATCAAGATTCCGAGTTGATACCCGGATGTAATCGGGCCGGTGCAAATATTCAGCCGTTCCGGCTTCGCAGTACATTGACCTCTTATTGGATATCTATGATGTAACGAAACGAGAGAAAGGATGAAAGGATGGGACAAGATCAATAGAATAACTCATCAAGATGCCAGACTTGTTCCCATCTGATCTTCTATCTAAGACCTGTCTTTTTCGATCTCCCCTCTGCCTTGCCGACTATGGAGTTCCATCTAATTACTATCTGAATGAAAATCTTGGTCATCTCAAAGCTGTGTAATTTTTTGAAGCGCTCATCGCCCGTAATCTGATACTCGTGTCGTACAATTCGGTGTGTATGTACTTGACAGGTGCGGTAATGTCGCTCAACGTCGTAACGTAGGCGATAGCTATCAAAGCGTGGAGTAGTAGGGGCTGGACCCTTTCGAGAGACTGCGACATACCTGACCGTCATTCTAGCGAAGCGGCAGGGTCTGTATCGAGCGGTGAAGGATGACTAGTATTGAGCTCTGCATCTGAGAACGTTTGAATCCCCTGCTTTATCGTTTCCACCCATTCCAGTAGAACCTGTTTCGTGGCCAGACAAAACCATACGATGCCTGCCAAGGGCTCATGAGACTGTGTCTGTTGGGACGCTGACCTCGGACATTGATAAATCAAATTTTCCCACCAGCTGTCGAATTGTGACTGTGTAAGTGGGATTTGATTCTCCGTTACCAAGTATAGAGCCACGTGGTCCCAGAACCAATCCTTAGGCCACGTTTCGTACATACTGGGGTCCTCCTCTTCGAAGCGGGAGGGAAGCTTCTGCACTTCAATTTGAAGCCCTTGAGAGCCTTCAAGCTGTTTTTCCAATAGGTGCTTTGTCATTGTCAACACAAGTTTTCCAGACTTGACTTCATCGATTTGGTCATATATCTTGTCCAAGCGCTCTTGCATTCTTCTCTTCGCGCCTACACCTGTCCATCGTTGAGGTGATTTGGCCCATATTGACTCAATGGTGAATGACGTCAACAGAGTTCGACGCTCTTGCTTATAAGCTTCCTCGAGCCTTACGCAAGCGGCGATCCTTGCATCGTAAACTTCGTCGAGTCGTTGACTGTACAGGACGATGTCTCCGAGGAATTTTTTGATCGGGTATATGATCTCAGCAATGTGGGAGCTTTGAGTTTGATCATGGCTGTATAATGATTCATCGCTCAGATCGCAAGCGAGTCGGCTTAAAAGCTTGTCGCTGACGGTTTTTATCGATGAAGCTAAATCAGACTCCATCTTCTGGAAGAGGTCCGTTGAAAGCTCTGATACGTGCTGTAGCTCCTGTAAAATAGGATATTGGCTTGATGATTCCGCGTAGGCGGGTATTGTGCTCTTGAGTCTAACTTGTATGTTTGTATTCGAAGAGATATTCAACGTTGGCGGCCGCGATAATTCATCGCAATCGGGCTGAGCCGTCACCKCTAACAAAATCAAAGCCACAGCCAGGATCCAGAATGATTGATGGCGGAGAATCACTCGATTAGAGTCTGAGATTAATACTTAGCAATGGCAGGAAGTGTTGGCGACAAAAGAAAAAAGACGAACGAGCAAAGCCTAAACGGACGGGTCTTGGATCACCTTTACCTTGCAACGGCATTTCATCCAAGCACTGATAGTATCGGTGGTATAGACCTGAAGGAAGGAACACCTTTCTAGGGGTTTGAGTGCCCAATATAGCTGCCAGGAAGTGAGTATGCTGATAGTATCATTCGGTATCCAGAGATCATGTGGAGAAATCGGGTCGATCAACCTACCAATACGCTAGTCAACCTGTTATCACGTAATCTTTAACCTCGGTAGTTATTCTGCCAAGAATGAACGCCCATGTCTTTGCTGCTCCAATCAATTTGGCCTCTACATTTTACAACGATGGCACCACGTCCGCGGGCAACTTGGGTGCATTTCGTAACATATGGATTGACTCTGATCGTTCTCTACATTCTTATGTGTTCACTGGGGTCATTCCTGTGTGGGGTGGTGTTTCTCTTCGTCGAACCGTTCGCCTCCATGGATCCGCTGGAGTTGAAGGAGAAAGTTCTTCCTGTTGAGGTGGCGCTTCACGTTCTCTGCCTATCAATCACCATTTGGGTCTTCCGAAAATTTAGTTCAGTGTAGGTTGAGCGATTCTGAGAAGCTGCATGCAGGCCTTCACGACGACTGAGACCCCAAATAGGATAATTTACCGGAAACCGTATCAAAAGGCTGGAAAACGGAGATACAAACACTAAAAGCCAGTTCATGCAACAGCGAGTATGATCTCGAACATTCGTACCATCCAGCTCAAAGCCATCGGTATCATTCGAGAATGAAGACGACGTTCATGGCTCACGCCATCTAGTGGTATACCATCAAGCCTAGCAAAGATAATGATCAGCTTGGTACCACAGACATGGCTTCTTGTCTTCCTTAGCTGGTATTGATGATCCTTCCACTCCTTTATTGATGGAACCAATCTCTCCTATAAGTGATATTTGTATTGAGATTGTGATAAATTCTATCCTGACTCCAACGAGGATTACCGAAATCCAAAAGAATTTTATGAGAAACACATTAGCATCCTTTTTGGCAAACAAGGACGTCGCAGGTTCCATCGCAAATATCCCCCACCGAGGAAGCTGCCAATACTTGCATCAAGCACCCGACATCTCCATTCGCAGAACAATAAAGTGAAGAGCTAGTTTCACCACCAAAGTACCACCGTACCGTCAGTCTGCACAGGATTGATTTGGGCCCGCTGTAAGGCGCCTCGTCTGAAGTACGAGGCCGCGAAGTCATCGAAAAATCATTGGGCGCCGTTTTGTCAATGAATCTTGAAGCCAATCCAAGCTTCGTGCATCAGGTTCCCCACTTCCGAGGTATCGTTCCCGGTCCGGAACATCATAGCTATGCTGCATACCTTTCAGACGGCATCCACAACCTGATGACAATCGACGTCAAATTCATGCACGTCTCCTCTGTGCAGTCATACAAAACCGATGAGCGAAACATGGACAGCATTGAAGATGGTGACGACGGTCTGCAATAGTCTGCGCCATCTTCCCAGCGCGAGCAGTTTCGGGAGCGACCCTGATGCATAGTTGCCGCAGGGTTCCCCCCGTTGATTAGGCATCACCGGGAACCACTCATCCATATTGAATGAGCAATCAACATCATCACCGTCACCATTGTCACAATCCACATGGAGCACACTAACCGAGTTGGGCCCCTCGTCGTCGTCTTCGTCACCCGTGATTTTCCAAGCTCATTCTTGGTTGAAAGATATGGCGGTCGGGCACATTTTCGGGTTGGCCAGATGGGGTCGATTCTCGCCAAATAAATATTTCATCTTCGTTGCATAATGGTTTGCACGGCATAGGATGTCAAGCCGCGACAGCAGATATGGGTGCGACGACTCCGGTTTTGGCTCTGTAGGATACATTAGGCGAAGAGACCGCGACGTCCAGTGAAAAAGCACACTTCCATTATTCGAGAATAGCGAAGCTCGTCGACGCAGCTTGTCGCTAGGGCCCAATACCTGAAATATTGAGATGAGGGCATCAGAAGATCAGAAGGGTACAAAGATCTCCATGAACGACATCAGCATTATTAAAAATATGAAAAGAACCACGGATATGGAAGATCTGCTCCACCATGGCGTCGTTTGTGGATTGCCCGAGCGAAGTCGATAAATCATTCAAGCCAGCAACGCAATCAAGCAGCCAATCTGGCAGAGAAATCGAAAACCAGTAAGAGGAGGATTGAGAGAATCAACCCAAAGTCTCAGCTGGTACCAGCCTCGACCCACGCTATATCTTACGGCCTGGCAGAGTCAAACCGAATCCAGCGGTACCTTTCTTGACCCGACCATAATGCCAACCGGCCACAGGCATCTCACACATAATTTGACAACGAAGGTTTGCAGCTATGAGATGATGGAGTGCCTGGTTTGAGTATGGCAATGACTCGACGAGAGTTAGTGACGCAGCAGACGACAACGTCGGTAGTGTTAGTGTGGAACGCGCCCGTGAAGATACTAGGCGGCGTATAACGCGTCTGTGGCGGATGGTGACAACACATGAGGTTGCAAGAAGCTTATTCGGACGGCCTGGCAGATCATTGAGGCTCTTTGAGTTGAGCCGAAGAGGGCAGGTTTCGGCGAAATCTCCGTGGGCGGGACGGTTGAAGTATGGATCTCCTCAATTTCCTTTCATGAGTGTATTTCGAGGACTACTCTTTTCTTCACATGGGCAGTTGTATAATTATTCAACCTCTGTTTGAGCGTCATTTGGGTTGTGTCCTCTGGCTATTGACGTTCTTCTCTTGTGCAAGGTTGTCACTTGGTGTGTGGAGAAGAGACGGTGTTCTATACACTGTAGATTGTTGAGCACTATCGTTTCGCTCTGTTTGCTAGGCGGTATCTTGTTGCCACAGCGTGAGAACCTCTACTGCACGAGATGAAGGAGACGGTTCACTTAGATGAGATGCGGAAGGGTTACAAGACGATTGGGTTGAGCGACTTAGGTGATGGAAATCTGTAACAGCCATGTGGTCCGGGAGGAGATCTCGATCTTTGCCGATCTACATTCAAGAACAGATTAATGCTTCTCGATCAAGGGTAGCGTAATTGATATCTCAATCTCTAGCCGCGAATCTGCCCGCGACAGTGTTATAGTTCCATTGATCTAGTAATCGCGGTCGATTTAGATGCTGTGCTAAAACGCCTTCCTAGATCGTCAAGAGGAGTAAGGTTACCAAGATCTATGTGGCGCAGATGATGATGATATCATCTGAGAAGAGATTTGCCGGGATTTGGTTTGATTTCTTTGCGGGAGAAGGTGCTAAAGTAAAAAAGAAACATGCTGGACAAAAGGAATTATGCGCCGAGGGTTTGCTGTTTGCTGAGCTGCTCAGGAACCAAATAGAAGGCGGCAACTTGCATGAAAGTGGAGAAAGAGAGTTCATTGATGGAAAAAGGGGTATGCTCTCTAGATGTAGATGAGCTGATCAACCAAGCTTCCTATCCTATGCTATTACACACGAATATACATTTCAATGGCAGCTGCTCCGTGACACGCTGTGGCTAGGAAGAGAACTACACTACATCCTGGCGGAGTACTGAAGACCGAGTCCGGTAATATCTGGTGACGGAGAAGGGCTAACGAAATTCAGCGCGTATTCGTACCGTAAATCTCGTGGATTTGGTTGAGAAGCCTTGAAAGATCGCATTAATAACTCCAGTATGAAGTATTTGGAAGAAGACCGGTGGAGGAGCCAAGCTGTGTGAATGGATTGAACACCGCGCGCAAAGAATACTGGCAACAGATGCGCAGGAGGGGGTTTCCTCCATGGAGGTCATACATGAATTGAATCGGATCTTATCCGTACTACTGGAATGAGTCTAATCAAAGACAACGACTGCAAGTCCTCTAAGCATGCGCAGAATCCTTCAAGTAAAATTGTGCGTGGTACCAATTCTTCGATCATCGATCGCATCTTATCGAGGCAGCAGAAGGCCGAAATTAAAAACGTCGAGAGGGTGGCCAGATTGGATCTAAGAAACATAAGCTGAGTACCACCAAAGGCATACACTTCCGTGGTCAAAATCCGAACCTGATAGAAAGTCAAGCAAGGCGTAACGCGAAGAGCTTATCCTGGCGCCATTTCCGAGCCCTATACTCCTCCCATTCTCTCTTTTGCTTCTCAAACAGCTCTCGTTTCAAATCCAACATATCTTGTAATCGGTCCAATTTAGCACAATGCCATCGGGAGAGGAGACGCCGGAAGAATCTCAATAATCTGTACAGCAGGGCAAATCTCCCCCGAACGTTAGACCAGTCATCGTCGCACTTTGCCTTCTCTTTATAGAGGATGAGTGCACTTTGGCACAGCTCCAATACCCTCTCCCTTTCTAAGATATATTGCTGAATCTCGTTGATTGTGGTCGGATTGTGAATCTTAACCTTGGATGCTTCTAATTTTGCATCCATGTCCTTCAATCGTTTCTTCATATCGGTACTCTCTCCGGGTTGAGTGTCAGACTCGTTGTGGCGGTAAATCTCTCCGAGGAATTCGGCGCCATTTCTTGGATCCGTGGTGAAACCGTAGTGGCTGCCGCTGGAATTCTGGAAGGAGAGCTGCATTGACGGAGTCAGGCCTGAATAACAGCCGGGTCTGGTCAGCCCTATACCCTTTTGGAGAAACCCTTTCGATATTTACCCAGGCTGAAATTCTTAGGATACTTTTCCTCCACCGTTAGCAAATGATCCTGGCTTATCCGAGGTAGTCCCAACCCTGATAGAACCCAGAGAAATATTGTTGTCATTACGAGAATTGGCGTCATGATACCTGAATCGTGACGTGGTAAAGGGGCTTCAAAGATGAATGTTGGATAAAATATTGAAATTCTCGTCGTGAGCCCCGGACATGGAGATCCTTGGTTACTTTGGCACCGTGATTCAAAAGTGACATTGGTGGGCAGGGTTTATATTACGTCATCCTCGGATCATAATCTTTGGCATGTTCTCGCATTCTCGAGGAAATTCCAGACAACGAACAAAAGTCGGCACCATGATGGTTATCGCGTTAGTTATTTGAATTATTATGCATTGGATGCGGCAAATGCCAGCGGCGAGATTTTAAAGAGGGGATAGTATTTAAGATCCTCAGAGCTTTGGACGAAGGAAAGGAGGTCAATACTGTGGAACATTGTAGCTGATACCCGATCTCTCAATGACGACTGTCTACTACTTATGCAAGACCGATCCCCACTGACAAGAATTGCGCATGCTCGATTATGATCTTCGAGGCTAGCGATTCTTCTTTTCCCAACAATCTCTCACATCCCTCTCGTCGATTGGGAGAGCATAGCTTCGAATTCCCGAAGATATCCATTGGTACAACTTGGGGTTGGAATGGCAAATGCATGTCAATGTTAACAATAACGAAGAAGGATATTGATTGTTCTGCGACGTCCCCATATTTCCGCCGTAGATTATTTTGAGACGACCCATCCGCAGGTAAATAGCTTTGGTGGGAGCCCTTCGGCTGGAATGGCTACTCGGAAATACGGAAGCCGCACGAGCCTGTAGTCGATTATTGATATCGGAGTTTCGTGTAGTTTGACCGAGATTCCAGTTGCTCCTCCTCTCCGTCCATCTCGGATAGCGCATCGTTGGTGGAGATCCCGGAGAGACAATAACTCGAGCCCGTTGAACGAAAGCCTGAGTATTTCGACATACTCATCAGTTCGCCGCCCGCCTGCACAAGGACCATCACGTCTGCGCTGGTTCTCCCCGGCCCACGCAAGATAATGGACTCCCCACTAGATTGTTGGGCAATAGACATCGGCGATCGAGGTTTTTCTCTCAGGCGCAAGTCATGTACGCCACCTAGCAATGTGCATAGTGATCGTAACATGGAGGGGGAAGAGCCCGCAATGCTTGGTGGTTGAGAAGTAGAGAAATAGGCTTGGTCTGCGCTTGCTGAATCTTGGAACCATGATTCCTAGAACCTGTTAGCTTTCATACGACTTGGCTTTGAGTATCACTTACAATTCGTTTTATTGAGCTCAAGTCGGCGGTAGCATGGTTGACATTTGAGGGGCGCCGGAGTATCATTTCCGTTCTTGTACCTCCATTCTCCAAACCTACACCTGATCCACGAATTGAGGAGGATCTCCCACGGCCTGCAGGGTCTGAAATTTCACGGAGGTAATGCATGCTTGACTCAGATTTGACCGAAGATGGCCTCAATGGAAGATTTAGTCCGCTGTTGGAATATGGTCTAGATGAATCAACCAAGGGTGGAGTAAGCGTGTGCTGCAAATCTGTTACTACTAGTCTCAGCGAGTCATTGGAGATGGATTTACTTACGTGGGAGGGCGACTCTGATTCGTGAGCGTAATCTCCATCTTGCTGCCTACAACTTGTGTTCGAATAGCGAAACAGGTGATGACACTTGATGAAGTATATTTTTTTAGACCCTCGGGCGAAGAAGATTGCGAGACCAAGGCTGGTATAGCATGTCAAATATTGCATAATCTTCGGAACTTGCAAGTCCAAGGGATCCGCTGAATGGTATGGATTAACCTTCATATAGTAAAGCGCCACTATACGTGTCTCCGCATAAAATAAAAGGATCCATAGGATAATGAAACTGATCGACCGCAGTTGTAACAATGGAAGTCTTGTAAAGCGTGCCATTTTTGTAGAGGGAAAGCATGCACTTGCGTTTGAATCTCGAATGCACAGATAAAAGATAAAAGACTTTGTTCTTAGTCTGTCCCAAACAGGCATTAGCCTCCGAAACTCGCGCCGAGAGGACCACACGTCGTTCTATGAATGTTTAACGCTGCAGTAGACGTCTCGATTCTTTTATAAAGTGAACGATCTTGATGCTTGCTGGAAATTCAGCACCACTTTAGGTTGTCCAAGTTGCTCTGGATTTATCATTCCGCTGCAAATCGGCTGGTAAGAAATATATCCAGAGCTCTGCAATACCATATACAACTAATAGAATGACAGGATCCAGCGAAACCGCGACTTTCGCGAGAAGATAATTTTTGAGCGACCTGTCCTACCACAATTATCCCAACATCAGCTCTTGCGCTTCAATTAAACATGTACGGAGGAAGCAATCGACTGCCTGGCGTTCAGGGGAGATTATTCTGGATCCTCATGGCATTTCTAGCCATCTACGTCCGAACGATTCCCCCGGAAACCACCCTAGGAGATATCCTTCGTCAGACCTGTCGCGCACAGCTCGAGAATTTCGCCTGGACGAAGTCGCTGGTCCTCCACGTTTTGGATCGGTACAAAAAATCCTCTTTCTCGTCAGCTAATGCGTTCTCGTCCTCTCTTGCTCTCTTTCCTCGAATCATTCAAGAAATACTGCATGTTGCGAGGCTTACCGGAAGTTCAACTACCATCGCGCTCCAAACTGCCTTGCGTGATTTCGGAATTGAGCACCACTTCTCGTCGGCTTCAACCAATTTGTTGGGATATGCTCAAAAAGCGCTGGCTATCGCAAAGCTTAACTTGAGGCTAGAATCCGTGGCGATCCAAGCTGCACTTCAGAGAATAGAAGTCGAATCCTCACTCTTGTCCGCTTCTACCGAAGTCTCGAGGGTCGCTCAAGAAGCACTGGATATCGCAAAGCTCAACTATAGGCTAAGGTCCATTGCGATCAAACTCGCCGTTCAGCAATTTGAAGTGGATTGGGTCGGACTAGCAGAGCACTTGATATTTACTTGGCTTGCCCATATCAGTAGGCTTCTCGAATGGCTGTCTGCATCTTTCTGCTGGGACTTCTATGGTATCGCATCCTCTTTCCTGCACCAAGCTCCAAGTCACGCGCAGAGTATCATTGCATACCTCCCGCGCCTGCAAGATATGCCGAGAATCGCCGTTCCTGGAGAACCTCCTCTTGTGGCAATTTCCGTGGCTCTTTGTTCCTGTTCATTGCCATGGATCTTCTTGCGGCGACAATTGCAATATCCATGCACTGGCCTGGTCATATCCTTGTCCATCCTCCTCTTAGTATTCTTTGCTTCTCTTGCCAGTCGGTCGGTCACTCAATAAGATCTGCCTTGAAAAACATATTCTGGTGTCTACCTACTAACGACGACACCTAATGGAAGTTTCCTCCTTCGAATATACCCTTGTGGTAGGCTGGAGCATTGGAGGGACAAGAGATTGGAGACCAGCAACACAGTAGACAAGCGACGGTGAAATATCGGATCAATGCCCTGCTCAGGGTTTGATTCGGATGATTTACTCTACTCTTATGGAAGATTGTGTACTGAAGGTTTTCCATTCGCTTCTTCACGCGTATGTAGGGACTTGATTGAAGGAGAGCCTTTTTTTCATCTTACAAACTTTCTTTTGGACCTTGTAAAAGCGATATCAACATTAGGAACACAGAGAGTTCTGATTCACAATTGATTGGTAGGAGAGTCTCTTAATGGACTTGAGACCCGTCCTTTCAGATGGAGCATTAATGTATTGCAAGAAGGTCTTCATATTCTGTGAGCAACATTTGCCGAGCCATCGACAGCCGGTGAGGTCGATTAGCTAGGAAATTCGTACCGTGAGGTTGATTGGAAGGTCTAAAGGGATATCTGAAGACTGATTTCCATGACGTGATTGAGTGACAGCTGCCGCTAAAAAGAGTGTGATTGCGCCAAAGTATGAACTTTGGACAAAGCTATGAAATCGCCACCGACATGAGCACGAGCCTGTAATCTACCGAAGGTTTCACCCTATGCTTGTATCGCCCTTGCTCACCATCAGTCTCCCCTTCAATTCTACCTTCTTCATTACCGTGTACGTTCAGCAGCCCCCTTAATCAAGGATTATCGGCTCCAAAGGATTGCCCTGGACCTCTACAATCGCATCGTTCTCTTCGGTTTTAACCTTCTCTTCGACCTCATCCTTCATTTCAGTGTCAATG
>KE546982.1:519888-610038 GCA_000442125.1 Opeltia flavorubescens
CAACGACTCCATACCCCCCAATCAACCCCTACACCACCGGCTCAAGATCTTCAACTACAACGACTCCATACCCCCCAATCAACCCCTACACCACCAGCTCAAGACCGCCCGATGTTGAATGATCTTCAACGACAACAACTTCCCACGCCAGCGTCCACGCCTGAACGTTCGGACATGATCCAACCATGGGAGAACATTGAATGCGAGGCGAGAGATGGATCGGAAGTGAATGACTCGCACAAAGGTATTGAATTGCCCTAAAGCATTAAAGCTCGCTTTAATTCCATCCCAAATGTCAATCAAATTCACCAGGAGATGATGAAAGCTAGGTTTTATGTCTGGMGATCTGCTATCTACACATTCTCTTCTCACCTTCTTGTTAGTGTCTTTGGCTGATTATGACCCTCTTGAAATTCAGGACCCGCCCATGTATTTTTCTGGATGGTCATATCTTCGCTGGCTATACTCATGATGGCGATGGCTTTCATGTACTTCAAGCCGAGCAAATCTCTACCAGTTGCTCAAAATGAACCAACTTCCTTCGGGGACTTCATCCGACCACCATCTACAGATACTCTCTCTGCTATCGCAAAATCTCGTGACAGACGTCAGAACGATCCAAATTCTCTGTTGTCATCGCTACTCGAAGAAGCATCACCGATCGACGCCCTCGGCGATCTGGAGACGCAGTTTTCGAATATCGGCGCGGCGATTGGCCTTCTTAACCAACGACTTAAGCAAGATCTTCCCTGTTGCTTGAAGGAGTATCAGGAATCAAACCGTAATCATCCGGCCAATGAGAGAAGTAGAAATCTGCTAGCCGCCGATCTGAAATCCATTGGCGCAGGTTGTCATGATTTGGGTAATCGGATAACATCCCTCCAGCCATCGCTAAATACGATTGTCGCTGCTTACCATGCGTACAACTTCAATCTTACGAATGAATACGAAAATCTAATGCTGGAAAGCTCTCATCGGAGGATTACTTACATCATCAATGAGATCGTCTTTAATATGACTGGGATATCACCACTACCCGAGCGATCGTACCAAATTCAAGTTGAAAGAAATCGTCAGGCACGGTCCAAAATCCAGCCTGAGATACTCGTCCTAGACACGGCTTCTAGTGATCTAAGCAGAATCACAAAGTTGGCTCCGGAGATCGGCTACGAACTTGATGAGTTGATTGTGCGATTAGGAGCAGGAGGAAATCCAGCTTTTCCTTCCTCATCATCCCTTGAGGCTAGTGCAACGCCTCACGATTGGTATTGGCAGCTCGCTCGAAAACACGGAGTCGGAGGTCACGCGCAGCTCGCGAAGGAGAATTTTGAAGCTTGGTGGGATCGTCTCGAATGCTAGTGTACTCGAAAGAGAGAAGTCAATGCAGCTTCGGGTTATGGTATCAAACAGGTCGCAATCCGATCAAGAAAGAGCGATGTCTTTTGATTGCTCTACACTTCAGGACATGCAGCCGAGATGACCAGCCGTTTTACCGTTGGAGAGCACGGCAAGATACGTACAGTTTATCCGCAATTCTCAATCGCAAATATTTCCAGAGACTTCAATTCTAATCCGCAATAGCGCTTTCTCGAATCCGACCGCAGCTTTCATACCAGAATTATGCAGTCAAACATCGCGAACGCGTGGAAATCATGAAAGATTCATGAGACAATGGAGCGAGTTGCAGTCAGCGATTCACCGCATACCTCGCCAATAGTTCGCACACAAATACTATTGCTGAGCTCATTAGCTTGTCAGGGTCTTAAGTTCGAGMATACCGGGTAAGAATCCTTGAGGATGACGGTGGACTTGCAGGCTCCGAATCTCAGGTATGCGCTTTTTCTACTTCCTTTGGCAATTATATCTTCATCTTTCGAGCGGGGAGCTTGCATGGCACGCATGAGATACTAGGCACTCCGAACGAAAGACATTTCCAATCACGGCGCTTTGGTGTGTACTTCCCCCCTTGTCGGTCGTAGGGGGAGTGAATTGCTATGCCTGAATAGGAGGTTTGGATTACCTTTCGAGCATTGTATGATCTGGAAAGACTTTACCACAACCATGTATTGGAAAGCGAAGCAAGGTATCGAAAGCGTCAATTTTGCATGACATGAGATGTTACAGTAGGTGACAAAGGACTCGTTAATAGGGCAGAAAAGTTACTGTATCTTAGCTGTAGACCGTGAACTATCAAATCGGCTGCATAAAGAACAGATTGGAACTACGAACCTATTGAATTACCACTGCCTCGGTATTGTCTCGACGAACGATGCAGATGATGTAAGGTCCTACCGCGGCTAAACCCCTCCTCGAGCTCTAGCGTCGAAGCTCAAAAGGTCGTTCCTAGAACCTACCAGACAGATATCTCTCATCCGGGAATGTTGTCCGAGAAATTGTATCATATCCGTACCAGCTACCTATCGCCGAAATGTCCATGTCAATTCTAACCGCAATGCTATCTTTTTCAATTTCTTGCCTCAAGTGGGGGCCCTTCTGCATCTTCTACCTTTTCGTGTTCCTGAAGGTGTTTCTCAATCCTAAAATCGAGTTCTTTGAACGAGAATCGATCAAGGCTCAAAATCCAGTAGATATACCGCCATTTACAAAGTACGAAGGGATCATGGCGTTTGTGCTCCTCGTTATTTTGGGGATCTCCTACCTGCAAACTCTGTGGCTCTTAGGAATTGGATACCGTTATTTCATCAAGCGATCATCAGACACGCGCCAAGTGTACAAACCAGACAAGAATCTGGAGCACGAAGCAGCAGCTCAAGCACAGGAAAACAGTGCGCAGCAGGAAGTGCATGACTCCGCAGCAGTTGACGCACAAGTACGACACACAGCTCCGGAAGTGGATGACCCAGACATTCGTCCAGATCATGACGCAGCAACACAAATACCTGATTCAAAAATTCCTCCAAAGCAGCGCACTGTAATTGAAGTATATGATGAGCTCGACGCAGCTTCGGAATATCACTCAGCAGCTGAATACTTGGATGACACCAGCCCAGAAATAATTGATGATGTTGAGAATAACGCCGCAACGGAGGACTCTGCACCACCGAAGCGGGGGACCATATCACTACCCCCCGAAAACCTCCAAATAAGCGACCCACAGGAGGAATCAGAGCGCGAACTCCAACAGTCAAGGTCGCGAGAGCCAGCAGACGTGAGTGGATAAAGCCTATTCTTCGTGAAAACATTGACGAGTTCTAGAGTCAACTGGAACAGATTTCCTGTGGGATACCTCCAGCTTGCCATGGCGATTACCAGGAATCCACGTTGTTACCATCGGATGTTGAGGCAACGTTTATCGACATAGGCGAAGGTGATGATGATGATGATGATGATGATGATGATGATCATGATGATGATGATGATGGGTGGGAGCCAGTGCCGCGGTCGTGCGATGTATGCACAGTACATCGATATGTAATCCTGCAGAATAACTGACGTGGCGTAGAACGAGTTTGAGAGATATATGGGGAGCGAGGCTGGCGCTCGGTATACGGCTTCAATCCATTCGCCGATTTTCACTGGCCATAACGAAGCGCTCGTAGACGATGGGAGCAGCCCAACTCAAATCAGCAGCCACAGCCCATTGGGTCACGTGGCCTCAACCTCCACGGATAAAGGCACACATAATCGAGTTCAGTCAATGACTGCGCCGGAAAAGATCTCCGAACCTTCCGTGGCCACCGAATCGTCGACCAATCAATTCGAAGCCCTCCAAAGCTTCATCAAGCGCCGTCGCTTGGATCTCACTCCTGCTAGATTTTCAAACCGGCCGAGGAGGGACCGGGACCTTTTCAATGCTAGACGCGCAGCGACAGTCTGTCCCAATTCTCCTGCCCGGAATCGACTAAATGGAGACCATTCGCCATCACAGTATCAACCAACAAGCCGAGATACTCCCAAGGGTGTCCTTACTCTGGGACAGCATAAGGAGCTTCGCTTACGCCCTGGTACAGTCCCTCAACGCCGATGTTCCTCTCTACCAACGGTACCTTCCTACGGTGACTCTGTATCTCCAGAGTCCGAGATTAGACTCGTCATAATCACCGAGCCTAAATGCTAGGACTTAACCGCCTTGGTGGAAAACATTCTCGCCATCATAGAGAGAATCTTTGCAGCCAATGTTGTTCTTCAAACGGCGATAGGCAAATCATGGTCCTTTCATGAGATGCCATCCTTTACCGTTACCAATGGTTTCCACTTAGTAACCAAACCAGTAACGCTCTCTTCCAGGAATAGCTKAGAGATTCGCTCGGTCGTTCCCAAGTTTTTACAGTATTGGAATATAACCCTTTCTTTCTTCGCTTCTTTGTACAGCATTATGTCCAATTTGCTGATCTCGAGCTTCTCGAATTTTACAAACATTCCCGCATCCTGCCGGAAGAATTATGGTATCCTAAGAAAATTAGGTAGTAAGGTTCAGAACTGTAATAATCAAGTATCTCGAACTATTCGATATGATCGTTCGTGATTTCTTTGTATTAGTAAGAATAGCGTGATTCCTACGTTGGATTAGATGATGTGCCCTGAGTATAATTCTACCCGGTAATTTGGGAATTACCTCATCCAGGCTAAATCAAGAATAGATCTCGCTTGGCGTGAAGTAGAAAGCACCAATCTAGAATACGTGCTACCCGGAAAGCAACCAATCTTCGCCAGCCTACCTGTTCACGTCGCCTGTACACGGAAGCCACCGATAGGATATGGGCAAGGTGTCGTTTGCGAGTCCTCTAGACGCTCGAATTCCCCTGACGCCACGATCCCCACGCTATGCTGGCAGTATCACAAGAATCAAGCGGCCGGTATCTGCTACCAAGAAGCAGAGGCGTCATGCAAATGGCCGTGAAATACCAAAATCGCCGATCTCCATATTGAAGAAGAAATCGGGAAAAGACCGAGGTTGGTACTCTGGGTGTGCATTTTAAGCTCCTACGCTGATAAAGTAACAGTATCTAAACCTCGATCGAGGACTCATCCACGACCCCAGAAGTCCCCAAATTCACCACCACACCATCATCCACTCCCTTCGTACAAAGTCGCAGATCCTAGTGCAGGTACGATCGGCAAGAATAAACGTCCCTCGGACAAGACCGGTCAAGAGGCAAGCTCGAAGAGAACCACGAAGGATCGAACAATCGTCGCGGGCGAGCAGCTCTACATAAAACACAAGACCAAAGGCCGAGCGTCTACTAGCGAGCAGTCATCTACGAAAAAGATTGCTAAGAACGAAACGATGATCACTGGCAAGCAGTCCTCCGCGAAGCAAAAGATTAGAGATCGAGCAGCAATTACCAGCGAACACTCTCCTACCGAGCAGCGAGCAGCATCCGTCATCAATGATGACGATACCGGAGGGCTGAAATACACCGGAGACATCGCCGTACTCTTCTCGGCTCCGAGTCTAATCCTGGGATTAGGCCAAGATCTACGACGAAGTCTGTTCAAGCACCTGGATTATCTGATAACTTCACAAGCGGCGCGGAATCGCAGCCGACGTCGTCGATCCACAATGGGCTTGAAGAATGCAGGAGACAGACCGTGGATTAATATTCGCGGTGCGATGAAGATGCCGACCAAGACGAGTGAAACCATCCGGCAGATTCGTTTCGGCGATACCGAGGCAATGGCAAAACGAAGGATGGAAAATCTTATCAGCCTGGTCAATGATGAAGCGAAATGGGGACAGGAGGATCTCGTCACGAAGTTGGAACTGGAGCGGAGGATGAAGGGGTGATGGGAGGCGAAGACTTGGAGGAAGACAGAGCTTGGTTCTTCGATGATGGTGAGCGTCACTGCTTGGCCTAGAGTGGCCATTGTAAGTTTTGATGGTCACCCTGGTCTGCAACATCAACGTAGAAAGCAACTCTCATTCTCAAGAGCTTTATGCCATGGTCTAACGAGGGGAAGGCAAAACCGCCGTCGTTACAATTCGGGGGAGAAGCATTAAAATGCGTTGCTCCATTTACTTTTTTCAACTTCACTCGGCCGCCACATTTTCACCTTGGTTCAGATTCTGTCTGGAAGGAGATCAACGTTCAAGATTCAACAACCATACAGATAGACCTCCTTTGAATCGGAGTAATAATCATCTGATAAGCTGCGAATTTTGATCGACGTCGATGACTAAAAATAATTTATGGCGGTACATAACAATTTCAATATCAAAAACATTCCCTATGTAGCAACATACATCCTTTCTTCAAGACATTCTCATCTAAAACGAGACATTAGATGGGATGTCTGTCTAAGTAATACCCTGCTACGCTAGCCCTGGAAATAAGAACTCGAAATAAAATTATTTCAAGATTTACGATGAGGTCATCTAAGCGGAGAATCCGGATTTAAGTTCTTTTAAAGACCTAGGCAGGGATCCCAGATACTCGGTAAATGACCATCCAATGATTGGCCTGAGGAGCCGTAATGCAAGTGACGACTCGGGTTTAATCGGTTGAAGTATCGTTTAGTGCTTCGCACATGAAATGGTAGATTTCACTCCTCTTTCTAGTCTCCCTTCTTCAATTCGACAGAACGTAATTGGATTTGGAACTACCCATACCCCATCATTTTACCACATCCTCAAACCATATCCTCACACTGTTTCCTCATGATTGAACATCGTTAGAACTCTCCATACTTCAAAGTGTCAGATTTCAAAATTGGCCTGAGAGACCTGGACCATTCTTCCAAGATTACTAATTGATTAGATTCATATCATTTACTGTCAAAAATGGATGCAGGAATCGCACAGGTATGCTTGTTGGCCTCCAAACAGACCGGAAATGTGGATTGACACGTGATAGCCTGCGAGCCGCATTCCCAGACCAAAAACCCCGGTGCGTGGAAGCGAGAGGGCAAGCATCCCGGTGACACCGTCAGCTCGGGTCAATTGTAACCAAGCGGCGCCAGTGGGTGGTATCAATGCAGTGCCCATCAACCGCAATGATGAGGAGACCGGGCGTCAGAACGAACCTGGAACTCGAAGAACATCGAGCTTAACGGACGCGAGCACGAGCGGTATGAGTGGCGTGAGAGGCCGGCATTTGGCACACCCACCCGTGCGTCAGCGTTCCTCTGGTCGTGTCGGATACCCGGGACGCGTGGATTCAAACGGGAACGAAGACTCCGCCGAAGGTCAGATCACTGAGTCAAACGGAAGAAAGGGTAAAGAGCCGTCGGGGGGAAGTAGGAGCCTAGGACAGACTGCCTCAAGTAAATGGTATGCGGCTGCTAAGATCATCGCAGTCCTGTTCCTGATGGTACTGTTCCTAACCATGGCGATGTATAAGTTCGCATACGTTTGTGCTGCTGCGGATTTTGTTGGTACTCTTACATGCCTGTTGCCCGGGTTCGGGGTTGTCTGTAGAGCTACATGTAGCTCATCGTCGTTCCCTACGATGTATGTGTTCGCGGAGACTTGTTCGAAATACCCAGTTGCAGGAAGAAATAAGCCAATGCCCGCAGACTGGAAGGCGTCACTATATACTGATGGCATCGACCTCAATTTGGAACAGCTTGTTTCGGACCTCGCCAACTGTACTTCCTATATGCGGCGATTAGAGACACTCGAGGTCGCCACGGAGGTCCAAGCTGCTTTGGCGGAAATTCCAATGACAGAACCTTGCATAGGTATACACAAGTTGACAAGTTCTCTGCCACAGCTTTACCAACACGTCACCCTTTTCGCTACGTCGGCTCTTCAGTACATCCGAGAAGCCGAAAAAGACAGCGTGCGATTGTTGTCCAATTCCCTTGGTGGTCTTTCGAGGGACGATTTGGTCGAACAACAGACACTCTATACTCGGCACGACGCGGTAAAACCATGGCTTGAAGAACATAGCCATCTCCTCACGTTCGCCGAATCGCTCACAGGAGATCTCATTGCAACTCTTCGACATCTGAATGAATCTAAACAACACGTATCCTATGCCCACAAGCAAATCCATCGATTCGAGAACGAGGCGATGAAGAAGTTGCCATTTTACAAACGCTGGTTTTACAAAAGACCCATGGAATTGGACCGAGCATTGAAGATTCTGACGAACATCTCCGATGACTCGGAAGTGACAAGAACTCACTTAGTCACTATAGTAGACCACATGGATCAGCTAATGCCACCACTGAAAAACCTCTGGCAGCTTGTATTCGGTGAAGAACTACACTTCGAGCTCGGCAGCGGTGGCCTTAGGATGTTTCACTCCATGTGTCAAAGACTTGAGACCCTCTGTTATCAGACTTTACAGCGAACTGACGACGCCAAAGTGATTCGACGCGTCAAGAGCGGGAGCGAAAATCCGCACGGCGTCGTCGGTGAAAATCCAAAGAATGATGGTGGAGAAGGTCCTGCTGGGGAAGGGGTGGATACAGCATGATGAGAACTAGTATTTGGTTCTTTATCTGAGTTGTTCATTGTCTTGGTATCGCCGGCAAGCTGAAATCGTCCCACCCTCTGCCCTTCCGTTCGCGGAGAAGGTTTGGAGTGAAACTCAAAGCGTAGCTTCTGATCACGATGGATATATGAAGGAAGGGCGTAATGAGTGAATGTAATTTTAATCTACGTCGATCGTGGCGTTTTTCTTTGTCTGTGTTGGCCGGCTATGAGACTTCAGATTAGCCCGGTCGCGCTTGGTAGGCGAATGTATTCAAGTGTTACGGACTCAATTACGATGCGAGGCGGTACCCATATCTCACTGATTGGAGTTGAAATACGCGAGTTCGGAGAATTCGTTCATCGGTCGTCGCAAATTAAAAAAGCATGAATTGAAAATCTATGAAGTCTACCTGTGATGATTCTTCCCCAGCAGATCATGGTGATCTAGGGCTTACACTCCGACACGGCCTAGACCAGAGATAACCCTCCTCAACGCTATCATCTGGGATGCTATGCCTTGCAAAATTGTTGGTCGCCGATGAGCTGAGAAGCCACAATAATATCCCGTGACCGTTCGATGCCAGTTCCGCCCACGGAGAGAATCCACCTTCATGTATCAAACGTGTCGTACTGACTCCTCAAGTGGGCGGGGCTTGGAAATTGTGTCCTTTGCTATATCCCACAGATGTCTCATGTTAGACTCTGTTCCATTCGCGAAGCAAAAGATCAGAAGGGAATTTAGGTAGACGAACCGGAGTTTATTGCCGATGCTTGCATGACTTGATAACGCTCAGCAGCTCCATACCCTCGCGGCAACCCGATCTTTGACTTCGGGAGTTCCGTATCTAAACGTTTTCGATCCTCATCAAGGACACGTAGCTCGTCCGTGAGGGCTTTCATTTGAGACTTCAGAAGATTCAGCTTCTGGGCCCGGGCGCTACGAGGTTGGTTTTCCATGACGCGATGCTGCTCCATCTGCGCTGGATTGTCTTGAGTTCGTGCTGGATAAACTTGGGTCGGAGCTGGGTTATCCTGGTTTCCATCATCAACGGAGCGGGTGCTATGTGTGGGAGTAAAGTGTGTCGAGTCTCTGGAAGAGGACGTGGAGGGGAGAGGAGGCTGTGTGGATACCTGGTTTTTATCTGCTCGGGATCTGATCAGTCTGATTGGAACTTCCTGCAGAGAGACGTGGAAATACCTGTGTGCTGCCCAACGGAGCATGAGAATTCATGTGCGTCTTTACCCAAATCATGCATCTTCTCCTGCACGTTCATTGCATCTACTCCAAGAGCGTCGTGAGCCAGCTTTTTATACGCCAGCATTAAAGCCGTAGCCTGCTTCGCATCGGACAGGTCCATGGCCGCTTCTAAGTTCAAGTTGGTCACCAGGCCCTCCAGCCCACATATCCTCTTCAACATTTCCTTCTCGGCTTGCTTGCTCTCCTGCTGCTGCCGCTGTTGCAGTTCGTGCTTGAGATCTCGAGCACGCTGACGCTCGAGCTCAAGGGCGATGGGGAGATAACCTGGTCTCATTTCGAATGCTCCGGCTTGTTGACTTATCCGGGACTCGGGTCGTTGAGATTGACGTTCCATATTGGAAATTGTCTCAACGGGATACTATACTCTGGAAGGTCGACGTCAATTTTACCACAAGAGTAAGGAAGTGGTAGAGCTTAGAGGTGGTTAAGTGCTTACATCTGCAGGAGGGTATCCTCTGGAAGAAAAGAGTATTGACATTTCCAAGGTCAAGTCTGTGCTTTCAGGATCTCGCTTCAACGTAAGCAAGCGTCCTCTTGGCATGGATTGTGTAGGCTGATAAGGAGGGGGTCCTTATGAGGTCATCTCCGAAAATCTTGCAAGGGGTGAGATAAGCAGCTGGCGGATCGCTTATTCAATTATGACATGTGATTCGTTCAAACGGTGACGTAGATAGACTCATCGATTGTGAGGACTTCGCGTCCTCGAAGATGGAGATTCAAAGCGAGGCCTAAATGTGGGCGGATCCAATGGAAAAGTCGGCATGGAGGTTTTGCATAGCCTTCTAGGTTTTTACGTCATTTGTCAACGAGCGTCAGGGGATCTCCCTAGGATCTCACTATTTTTGAAACAGTTAGCTTCACTTGAAAAGGAAATGCAAGTCCAGAAACCAGGGCAGACGGTACATTCTCCAAATTGGTGATCGTCAAGACTAGTAATATATCTCTAGATGCGGATTGCTCTCGCTCCACCATAATTGTTAGGATTGCCAAAAACTTTCCCTTACTTCGGAAGCTGTACCAATTCCACTGCAGCGTTGACCCCATCTATGATCTTGGCAATAGCAGCGCCATTTTTCCCGTATTGCGAGAGCCCGCTTTCCGCCCTCTTGACATCCATTGCGATCCGTTGCACCGTCTCTGCCCTCTGAGCAACGACTTTCTCGCGATTCTCGATGTTCTTTTCAATCCGGCCACGTTTGGACCACGGCTTCTTGCTGTCAATCTTGTAATTCCTTGGGTTCTTTATAAGCTCCTTCCGCTCGGCCTTAGCTGCCTTAAGTTTTTTCTTGGCAACCGCAAGGTCTTGCTTGCATTCTGATAAGACTCCCTTCCGAAATGCAGTTATCTTCTTGTATGTCATGTAATTTTCATTGTATTGTGTGCATTGGGTGATCAGATTGTCGGCGGTGGCTTGGACGGCGCGTAACTCTTGCGTCGGGGTATCAATCTCTTCACGTTCCTTCGTGTTGTCCTGGTCACTGGGAGACTACAAATCCGGTTAGTAGAGCGACGACAGCAGCGGCAGAGGGGAAGAGTATGAATCTTACATTGGAAGCTTCTTTCGCCATTGCTGCAAAATTTGCTCACAGTTGTCGGTATGCAGGAAGACGTGTGCTGCGGATCTCTATTGTTTTTGAGATGATTTTGGCAGGATCAGAAAGGAGATAAAGTTCCGTCTAAGAGAGATATGGTGGGTCTCCGAGTCAGCCACAATCTTTTGGTTGAGCAGGTACAATCTACTTTCAAGGCATATGGATACCAGATACAGTGTTCACTGGCCAGATATTGAACACTTTCATCCAATCAAGGACATGTAGTGCGTGATTTATTGCCACTGAATGCTAAATACAGACTGGTCAATGGTGGTAATGTAATCGCTTTTTAATTATCAACTCTTGCCAAATCAATGAAAAGCATGGAAAACTATTATGACAAAGAACAAAGAAACATGAATTTAGCTGGAGATGCATGATACACAATCCAGCACCAAGAGTAGCTGGTCAGACCAAATGCTTCTGGGCAAATAGAGGATCACAATGCATGAAATCGTATGAGATCGTCGTGGGCAGTATACTACCCATAGAATGGAGCATAAGATTGGAAAGCAAATCCACCATAGGACTACCATAGATATCTTGTGGAAGGTCAAGCAAGATTCTACTCTCCATCGAAGCCTCCAAGGATTACGATAATGCATACCCTGTGACCTCCGAAATTTTTCAGCCCCTCTCCTTCGAAGATGGATGGAATATGTACGCGTTGAAGGAAAATGGCAGGCTTCACTCGAGCGACGGGAAAGGAAATCTATGACAAAGTTCCAGGGAGTGCCATCCTTTCCAGCAGAAATTGGGGGATTGTAGGCCAACACAGCATCTCTAAATACAGCTTGTTGGTGGTAATCCTCCACCAAGGATGGCCATGAGTCTGATCTGAAGCTCACCATAATGACACTTCTTCTTTGATGGTGTCAATAAATGTGTGTATCTTCTCGCGAGACGTACTCTCCTTTGCTTCATCCATCCTTGCCTGTCGAGCTTCGTCTAGCAAAGCCTCTAATTCCTTCTTTGTTGCGGCCATAAGCTCTTTCTTCTCCACATAAGTAGATATTGCCGCAGTGAGATCTGCTGATGCCTCTCCGCCGCGCACAAAGGTCCTTGCTTTCTGAACCGCTGCCTCAAGGTATGCGGTCATCTCATCATTGAATTGATTTTGGTCAAAGATCGTGACAAGCCTGTCACACGCCGCTTCGTTTTTTTCAACTTGGTTAGCACGCCGCAAGGCGTCTCTTGCTTCATCTACCGCGTCATTGCGTTCTGCTAATTCTCGTCGCTTGTTGAAAATGTTGGTGTACCGGCTCGGATTTACTCTCGTCGCTTCGCCGGAATTAACAAGGGGTATCGCGACGATGTAGCGTCGCTGTCGAGAGACATCGTGCCATTTTGCCTTCAAGTCGATAAGCATCTCTTCGGCCAAAGATTGACCAGGCTGTGTATTCATTCAGCAGGATCAGCAGACGCGCGACACAATACTCACCTGGGAAGCCTCAAATTCTTCGAGCTTTCGCTTCTTATTATCGTCCATGATGTTCTATATCAGTATTACTGTCAGTGGTCAAGACGATAGCAAATTAGTGTAGCATGGTGTTACCTGACTTGTGTGTGCGTGATTTCTCCTCAATAGAATATGTTTGCTGCTGCTGGGATAGGTAAGGAAGAGAAAAAATTGCTTCGGACGTGACTCTGAAGGTGGAGAGTTGGGGATGACGGAAGTGGATCCCAAAGAGGCATGCTGCATGATCACAATGTTTGTGTAGAGCAAACATTGTACCTTTGTTGCGTAATTGATTGCTACACACCATATTCACCACCCACCCAACAGAATGTAGTTTTTGATGCATCACGGACCTGCTCCGGAGCAGTGAAGATGGTACCATACCGTTTAGGTCCATGGCATAATTAATGATTGGTAAGGCTTGGGATAGTTAAGTCTTGAAGGACGTGATCAGTTGAATGTAAACGTTTTAATCGTCTTAGATGGAGAATAAACGACCGAAGGAGGAGCGAGGCCAAGCATGTTTAAAATAGGGACCATTCGGACGACCAGAATGGAAGAACACGTACTATTAAGCACTATGTTTGGCCCTGGCAGAGTCAAATCTGCGGAGGAAAGTGTACAGACTATTATCTACTACCGCTTAACCCAGTCGAATCGTCTGGAGAGCAAGGTCTTCTTTTCTTTACTGTTTAGATGCAAGCTTGCCAGCACCTGTTGCCTTGGCCAAATAGATAGATGGTATGATACAAGACGCAGAGTCTAAAAATGAGCACCAAAGCCTGAGAATCTTGGATTTCACGTGAAAAAGGAAAGATCTTTGAAAGGTGGGACAAAGGTTTTGAGAAAAGAGAAAAAATGGAATGAAGAAAGACATGTTAAAAGCTTTCATCTCGGTCGATCCAAAGATATACCTAATAAAAGTGCTTCTTTTATTGCAGAAAATTCTCATTGATAGCATGACAGATACTGGGACTACATTTTAGATGAGAGACTAACATCTGTTGGATCCTTCTAAGGACGGAAGCGAACCTACATCAGAGGAAAGGAGATCGGACGACTGTAAGTGCAAATAAGATGAGATGTGTAAATTTACTCAGGGAAACAAACATACTGCCAATTTACATGGTCACCGATCATCTCGGACAACTTCGGGATTGGTATTATAGTATTATCTTTCCATCGCCTCTCAATAAACTCCAACATTAATTTGTTTCGTGTGCAATGGATCGCCCAGCGCGAACAACCACAGTGTCACGTTGGCAGAAGCGTCTGAGGAAGTTCTGGAAATTCGCTCGCATCGGAAGGTTGTTCCCTAAGCCCAAAGACTCACCTGACATCGAAGGTATCAAACCATTGCTGAGTCTGGAGCCGTTGCGCCAAATAGAAGAGGAGGATCAAGAGGAGAATCTTGGAGAAGTAGCAATACCTGACTGGAAATCCAACCATCAGGACAATGATGATCGGCCCCCAACGCCACGCAGCAGAATACCAGACTCCCCATGGAAGTACCCTCTCCCTACTCAGGTCTCCCTCTCACCGTAGCTTCTCCTACCGGCAACTCTGCGCTTCAGCGGCGCTACTCACAAACGCAGTATCTCGTTCCACCCTTCTCAAGCAGTACGGCTTTAAATAATCATACGATCAGCACTACACGAAACACAGCACGCGCCGTCCCCTCCTCGGACCGGGGTCTTGAGTGATCATTCGCAATGGAGGTGGTAGTGGAACCCATGTCCCGGGGGAGGAGGCGAGGACTTTACTGGGCTTCACAACATACAGCGTGCTTTTTACTTGAAAGCCGGCATTGGAGGAAAATATTGGACTTAATCTAGTCACGATCAAGAGACTACTTCTGAACTGGGATGAGAGTACACGTTCGCGATTGGCATCCAGCTCCACCTGAAAATCTTAAGCGAAGCAACGATTTGGTGCTCGTCATACTACATCGCAAATATCATCACTTCAATCTATTCATGTAAGGAGCTTTGATCAGATCAGTAATCTGTTCTTTGCGTGGAAATCTATCTCTATTAGGACTCTGTGCCGGAGATCTGGGGTATTCCAAACTCTATTCCTCCTACAGTTGAATATCATACAGCGTAACACCGTTTTGCCATTCTCTGCCCCGCCCTTTTGTATTAATATTTGGGTAGGCTCATAGCGGCAGATAGAGCGAAACCGTGCAGTCGCGTTTCGGATATTAAAATGAGTGAGGGAAATGGAATGTTGCCGAACTCCACGCTGATGGAACTGGTTGAGAAAGGTGCATATCTGGCTGCTGTCATCTACCAGTTCAAAGTCGAACTCTGGCGGCTGGAAGATGCTCTAAACCTGCGGAGGATATGGGTCGTTCTGGCGTCAAGTCGAGCATACTCGGTGTAGGAGTACACCATCTGCCGTGGATTCAAGCCTGATACCAGATCAGCTTGGTTCCCTCACTATCGACCTTGCTGTCTTCGAAAAGACCGCCAGATGGTACGGACAGTCCAAGTAATAATAACCATCACCGCCCACCAGCTCACACAGAACACCCATAAATTCCAATCGAACATGAAGTTGATGACATCATTCATCCGCGCTTCCCACCATTGTCTCGCAGCGGCTCTTTCTGCCTGGAACATGAACATGAATCTTAAGATTCGCATACAAGACCGCATGACGAGTTCGAACAAAAAAGTCACGTAGAGTACCAGGCAAATTTTCAGAACATGAGCCAACAGAAGTTGAACGGCCATTGAGATAGGGATGTTCGAAAGTTGCTGCTGTCAAAGAGAGAAATTAGCGTGCTCTTTGACTAAGCATGCAAGATTGTGGGAGATATACTGATAGTCTTTCCAAACAATAAATGTTCTCCGTTTCGGTGATGTATAGGGGTGGGAGCACGTTCTTTTGAAGATAGAATAAGCCTTGAGGGTTTTACTTCTGGTGCTTTTTTGATCGCTGATGAGCAATGTTGATACGAGGAAGAAGAGGGGTGGAGTTAAGACGCGTAATAAAATTAGTCATCTGCCTCAACATGCGCGACTCGATTGAGATTCGAGTATTTATAGTCGATCGTCGGCAGAGTCTACGAAGACTTCGAAAATGGTAATTACACTGTATTTCTCCGCGTCTTTAAAACACACTGAACCGCTCGCTGGAATTACTTCGATTGTTACACGTGCGGCGATAAGTGTAGCTTTATATGTAAAGTGAAGAATTTTCTGCATTTCTATCATCTAAGAACATGCTATTGAAAAATTGTGGTTGTCCACTGAGGCAGCAGCAGCCGCCGCTTGTTGCCGCAAGAAAGAAAGCTTGGGCAGAGCCGCAACATATGCCACCCGTCAGAAGCTTGTCGCCCCCATGCCACGGTAAAGGCCGCTGGCGTTCGTTGTAGAGCAGCGCCCTAAGGATAACTGTACTAGAGACTGTTCCGTGTGCAGTGGCATGAAGCCGCCGACTGGAATGACATTGAAGAAGAATAATCGATGACGGGGTTCCAAAACCAAACAGGCTTATTTCCCGCATCCAATCTCGGAGGGACCAAAGTCACTGTAGCTGTTAGCGTTACTGTCGACGTCAACCTTATTATCATGGGGTAATCATTGGCACCTACGATCCATGGTATACATCAAACCACCCTCCCTCAAGAGAATCTCCTTCGGAAGATTGTTTGTCAGAGGCCTTGTCGCTGGTGCATCTCTGCGCCTCTTCCTGCGCCTTCCAATAGGCTTCGAAGACTTTGAGTCCTTCAATTAGGTCTGCGCCTCTCGATCTCTGCTTGTCCTTAGTGTCATTGGAGTCTAGCGTCGGTAGTTGTATCTTGCGACGGCGTATCGGGCGGATTTCCCTCTCTGGCAGCTTACACGCGATGTCGGCATTTTGCAGGAAGTGAATGATTCCAGGAAGTCTAGATATCTGTAAGTATACACCTGTCAGGCAGGAGGAGGTTTGAGGAACCTACGTGTCGACTGCCACCAAAGCAGCGATCAAAGAAGCGACCGCAAACAACTGCTTCCATGTGAAGCTGGAGAGCATATGAAATATGAGAGCGAGCTTGATGATACCTTGTGTATAGTGGTAATAAGTCAGTCGTTCCACCATTATCATGATGATTACTAGACCGATCATTTTCAGCCTCTGCGTCGATAATCGGTTCCTTAGCAGGTGTCAGTTTCAAGCTGAATTTGAATCTTGAAGAGTTTTTCTTATTGTGGGGATCAAGCGGACTCGAGGATCTTGGCAGGCTAGACTGATGCAAGCAAGCACGAGATATCTTATCGTCAATATCACGTCACTTCGAAACGCGGGACTTGGCGGGGTGCAGATTCCAGGCATGATTGAACCAGCTTTAGAGTCAGCGGAGGAAGGTTGGTAGGATGTCTAACAACACTCCAGATATGAAGGTAGCCGGAGTGCAGAACTTAGTCCATGAAAGGAGATCTAAATCTTTTATTTTTGATGACCTCTCGCGCATTTATCCTCCAGAACCGGTTTGATTCCCGACCCAAGATCCTTCGATTTTCGTTCAAACGATGAGCCGGGTATGTAAAGGTATTCTGTCACCTTAAAGCGAACCGTAAGACCTAGTCACCCCCTATAGACCATTACTCCCACCTGGAATCATATGGGCGCTCTTTCTAATGGAGAGAGAAAAGACGGTCTTCGAAAAATCCCCTACTCCTGCCGTGATTCTTAAACACGGCCATACCAGAATTCATGTCGCGACATGCAGTAATTTCAGTACGGCAGCCGACTGCAGCCTTTCGAATAAACATACTAGACAAGGTATAAAGCTGATAGGATGGCTGCGCGGAGAGCAAGCCGATCTCTGAAGCCTGTGAGATGATCGGTTTCCGGCATTTTTTCAGGGTTTCATAACGAGATGGTTTTGGTTAAAGGTACGATGGCGCGCCGTCCTTTGTCCGATTTGATGACTTGTGTATTAACTGGCCAGGTAGTCATGTGAGAGATAAAGGTTTAGCTCTCTCGTTCTCGAAATCCGCTGTTGCTTGGATTGGGTATTCGACTGGTAATGGGCTGGTTTTTGCTTGGTGGATAAATGATACGGGGAAGCTCTTTCACGTACCAATATTGAGATTTTGAAATCTTCGGTAACTCTTCGTAGCAAAAAATTTTGTCCACCACGCTTTGGTACAATTGTTATGATTTCGAGACCACGACATGACCAAAAGTCGATGTGGATGGGCAGTGGTTGACTTACTCGCGAATGCTCCGAAGTTTTGCCGACAAGTATCCTCGTACCTCCGCCATAGTATGCGGTCGCTGGAATTACCCACCATCTCCGTTGAAGCTATTCATTCCTCCTTCATTTGTCAACGCACAGCATGGTGAACCTGTCATGCATATCCCTTTGCTCTCATAGACTCTGATGTGGTAGCCTCGCGCCAGCGTCCTAATCCCCCGGAAAGCCGTGATGTAAAGACGCTCGCCCCACAGTCTGTCAAATGGATTACATCAAAGAAGTACCTGGTGGGTCAGTCAGCTGTCTAAAGTTCAGGTACGGACTTACTGCTATACCTGATGAAAACATATGCTGACAAAGGAACAAAGAATCAGATTGAGGCACATATTCTGCAACCCAATACAATGCCAAAAAGCCAACTTTACCAAGGGCCAACTTGAATACTCTCACTCCCGGTCAACTCACATTCCAATCTCACTACCTAAATTCACCCACACMGAGACGGCTATACGAAACCCCTACCCAAGCAAATTTCGCATACTGGCCCAGAGACCATGCATCCCCAAGACAAAGACATCGCACAGGCCCTATCACTCACTACTCCTATTTTCAATTATTTGATTGGTTCAAAACCAGCTTTTTTGTCGTATATGGGTACCCTGACTACCTTCTAACATTGAAGGCCTGAGGGAGACCAGTCACCTGTGCGACAGATTTTTACTAGCATCTGTCCTCAGCCCTCATCTCATCGGTGGTACATTTATCGGAAGCTAGCCGCCATGCAGAAGTTATCGGATCTAGCACCTCTTATCTGACTTGCGACCTGTTTCCCGCTCTCAGGACCCAAGTGACTACTCAAGAAATTGATTTTTCAAAGAGCGAGGATTCGATTGATTTCTACGGTCTCCTGTACCCGTTCTCTTCTCTATGATCTCCGCCGGTCTATTCTATGATCCGACCGCAGAAGAACGAGACCAAGCGAGATGGGGTCTGTAATGGCGCCTCCAGCGATTCGGATCATCTTTGACGATCCCATGAATCAACTCTGCACCAAAGCCCCGGAATGACTTTCAGACCGCGAAAGTTTGTAGCTGCTTACCCACAGACAGCATACAACCCTGAGGAGAGGCACCCAAAAAGCGCTGGCAAGCGGATAAACCCAAGGAGAAGACATTCGTGGAGCTTAACCAAATACAAGTAGTATTTAGGCATCACCTTCCGGAAAATGCATGCCTTGCCCACAAAGATTCTCCTCAAATACCTTACTCCATAGGCACATTGCTGTTTGACGTGCACAAAAGTCAACCAAGAGCTCTCCAAATCTACAAAGGCATGAGACGGAGCTACCTGTGTTTTGGAAGAAAGGCAAGAATACCTGCAGCCCACAAAGTCTCAAGATCGCCCAGGGAGGAATGAGCGATGGAACAAAAAAGTTCTGGCGTACATACTGCCAATAATTTCATTTCCTTGGGAAAGTCCAATTGCAATTCGAACGAGATGACCTGCTCGACCCTCGTTTCCAGAAAGGATCTCCGACAACGGTGGACTGAAGCAGCAGTAGATTATTTATCAATAATACGGCTTTTCTCCACCCATATATCACGACCAAATGTCCATCAACTTTCAAGGTACTCAATCCTCCATTCATAACGCAATCCACAACAACAGGTATCAAGGGGCGTCGTACCGTGCACTATATGCCCTTCACGACATGACAAGCTTCAAAGAAGCTATGTAATAGGGACTATAGTAGATTTCTTTCTGATGGAGATGTTACATAACGATCAAGCCAGCAGGTTACGAGATTCTCAAGACTGGCCGCCAAGCGGATACCGTGAAAAGATACGTGCTACAATTATTGGGGACCGCAGCATGCAGTGGCCGATGTATGGCTTCGTTCAATCCACCGCCTTTCTCTTTTGATTTCCTGGGTCCTGCATTCAATGGAGTATCAATCAGTCGACTTTTCCTTAGAATTTACATTCCAGGCAGTCATCATCTCCTCTACCTTTTTCACCAAATGATTGATTTGGGAAACTTCCAACTTCTCTCAATAAGGTTTGCATCCATCAAACAACATCGGGTTTCGAACGTCAGTAACGATTGTAAATCCTCTTGAACCTGAAATAGTCAACGTATTCCTCTCATCGACTGCGTAGTATACCCTATCTTTCTGAAATTTTCTCGCACTTATCATGTTCGTCTGTCAACTTCATCTTCTTCCGTGGACTTCACTCCAGCAGCTGCTTTCATCATCATCGAAAACCTTCGTGGATCTTACGTCTACCTTTTACTAATTCCACAATTCCCTACCATCAAGTTGAGCAGCGTCGTAGAGCCACGAGCAAGCCATTCAGGACCGCCTTCAAAGGGAATTGGAATTCTGGTACAGACGTTGTAATACTTCGAAAGTCCATCAGCGCCTAGGAACATTTTTACAAACTCTACTCAATTAACGAGAAGGCAGCCAGTCAAGGAATAAGACGGTAGGAGCCCCAGTTTTAAGAGCGGTGTAGGATGTACTCAACCTATACCTCCAAATACCATGATTTTTCGATTGGTATGATTGCTTAGACTAATGTATCTGCCTAAGTGCCATCTTCAGACCTTGTGATCCATCGATCTTTCGGACCATCATCCACAAGTACGCGCTGCGTTGCGTCTGCCAGTATGCCACCTCAACCAAACAATCACCGCGAAACTAGCATCCATGCTTTGAAAAGATTATGGAACGGCAACTATCTTCCTAAAAAGTATCCGGCTGAAAATCTGGGCGATACGGTGATAATGGAATATCTTGGTCTCACGAAAGACACCATTAAAGACAATCGCTCATTGACCTGCCTCTGGGAAGGCGATGATGCTATTATTCCCCGAGTCATCAAGAGTCAGAAGGGTACCGGGAAGCAGTGTCGCCTCACAGCAGCCGTCCTCAAGCTTGCAAGGCAGGAAATAACAGGCATCAGTGGCAAGAAGCGACCTCAGCCAGCTAAGGACCCCAGCTCGAAGCGCCTGCGTCGCGAGAAATCCTACGCCAGAATATCCGACGTACAAAGTTCGGACGATGCGTCTAATACAGACAAAAACGGCGAAATCGCCGACGGGGAGGATGATCAAGGGCGTGACGATGACGAAGAAGATACCCCTGTCAAGGTAAATACTTGCCGCTTCATATTTGCAAACGAATCTCTGTCGTCTCTGCTCTGGCTCCATTGTGACTTCGAACACTCATTTCCAAGTAATCCTGGCTGACTGTGGATTTTAGGGTGTTGAGCAGAGCCCAGCATTCGCCCAATCTCCTTTTGAACCTGTCTCGCCCGTCTCTACCTTAACCCACTCAACCACGCGGTCCTTATCGTCGGTCTCTAGACTCAGTGGCACACCCCCAAATGACAATGAGATGTCGAAACGATTGAAGATCAGTTCTTCACAGCGGTCCGGCACCGATCAGACCTCCTTCAATCCTCTGAAAGAGKATGGCTTCCTTACAAAGGACTTTCTAATGGATGAAAATGGCGCTGGAAATCTCAACTGTCCATCGGGTAGTGCTACATCTGGTCAGGCTGACCGTCTTCCTTCTACATACTTGGAAGATCAACTGTCAGATGAAGAGCAGCTGGGATTGAAAATACCAGAACAGCCGCCATCAGAACTATATGAGCTAGCCAACAATGATGGGACGGACAAAGATGCTGTCCCAGCTATAGCTAATTCAATATCGTCAGTCGCAAAGCTGCCGACAACGGATATTGAGGGTGCGGTCGCTTCATTGGCACCGGGGAAATGGGTCTCAGCATCCGCCATCGAGCTCATACTCCAGATGTTCCCGCACACCGGAACTCGGGTAATCAATCAGTTTGACATCCCCCAACCTCAGAAAATCTCTTGGAAGAAAGATGTAGATAGTATTCTGTTGCCAATCTTCTATTCTTTCCATTGGATACTGGCACAGATTGATACCGTCAATGGTATAATCACTATCTATGACCATCTGTCTAACAAGCATATCAAACCTACAAAGCAGGCGTTGCAGTCATCGCTTGCCAATTGGGATAGGAAAGACTGGGCGTGGGCCACTGTGCATAGCCCACCGCAACAGAACTCGATAGACTGTGGAGTCATCGTCGTCAGAACCGCCATAAGCATCCTCATCGGATCTGATCTCCCTACGTCACACAACAGCGATTTTTGGAGACCGATATTCGCTGCGATACTTGGTGGCGGTGATCTCACTTTACCTCGTCCCACACATGGAACCTACGTGGGAAAAGGTGGACCCCGACCTCAAGCAGCTCGACAAGAGCTGGAGTGGGCCAGGAACGAATCGTTCAAGTGGAATACCTATTGCGCCAACCTTAATTTAGCGTCAAATACACTGAGTTCTCTGCTGGACTTAGCAACACAGCATCAACGCGCAAAATCCGGAGAGTTAGAGACCGCTAAAAATCACTGCGATATCATAGATCGGTCCATTACGGAATTTCATCAACTACCTTCGACCTCATATAACGATGCCATGAAGGAGCAAGTCCAAGCTACATATGAACACAATGCCGAGAGGGTTGCAACACTATCCGACCAGAACAAAGAACTTCAACGCAACCTACTTAACGTCCAGCGTGCCACCCAAGCCATTAATGAAGAACTCCGGTCCAGTACCCTGACCTTCAATCAGGTCAAGTCGAACCGAACCGCCGTACAGGCGAAGATTGGAGGGCAAGCGCAGTTTATAAAGGAAGATCTGGAAGGGCTTGAATCAGCCATCGCCGAGGATGCCAATAACTCCGAACAGCCATCGTAACCCCCCCTACATCAAAAAGTCCGCTATTCGATGTAAGATACTGCACTGGTTGTCACAAAGCTTTACATTTCTGGAAAGGGATACTACTCTTCCGATCATTTCTTTTTTCACGGCACTGAAACAATAACGAAAGCTTTTCCCGCTAAGATCTGCTGGATGCTACATCCTCGTCCACAACAACTCTTTTTCTAGAAGGCAGCTACGAGACCCTTTTCAGTCATCCTGGAGAGCGATCTTGGTGGCCAGCTGCCACTCATGGAGATCACATCTGACGGGCATGAGGCGTCAGACTTTGTATGGGAGCATGCCATCAGAGCGTCAGTGTATCACGCACGGCAGAATGCTCCGGTAGGAGCAAATCAAGGTTACTCTCTTGGAATTGATCTTGTCGAAGCCAAGCCATATCTGACGAGGAACCGATATTTTTTGCTGGTGGAATGGAGGCTTGGTTACCTGAAACAATAATAGCCTGAGCGATACATAAGTCTTCAGCCACCGGCTAAAAGATTTCATTGCCTTTGTATTTATACTACGTGATTTGGTTCTTAGCATCTCAATGCCGTTCTTTCCTCCGTGACTACTCACATGAACGTCCAGAAACAGTCGACTGTACTGCCTAGATATCTCGTAGAACAGGTTCATTCCTCTACTGTCCCCGTCGAGCGAGGTATAGATTCGCTCTAAACGTACCTAAATCGTGATAGCATCACGTACTCAAGCATCTCCTTTCCCCCTATCGGTAGACTCGCAGCACTTAGGAAACATGTGCGCAGCTGAACTTCAAAGGGATACTATATTCATTTGTATGGAAATCTAAGCTTATATGTGATGTACTTGAAATCCATTCACTCCTCGTAACCATATGTGTTGTCAGGTGGGGTGACGTGTAGAGACATTCCATATGAAAGTAGCCACTCATCATTACCTAGAAATATACAAGTACTGCGGCTATCGTATCCTAATCGATCTTGATCCACGCTCCGTTTCTTAACAAGATAAAACCAATGGCAGAAGTTATGCGTGAAGCTAGCGTTTTGACAGCGAAGAGAGTCACAATTACGGCGTACAATGGGAAAGCTCGTCTTGTCGACGTACATGCCAAGCTGCCCGAGCCCCGGATGTTCACACCCGAGTATGTACAAAATCCTCCATGATATCAATCTTCGCTAGAGATGAAGAGATTGGCTAATCCTTGACTAGGGAATTACTTCATCACCTCGACACGCGGCTAGACGTGTTGGACGCCGCCATCGAGCGTCTTCGGCGGGATATTCAACTTTTTAAGCACGAGATCGAGGAGGCGTTGAGACTCCTGTCCTTCGACCGCCACCCACTTCGTAGGAAAAAGAGAATGGAGTTTCACAAAGACAGTAAGACTTGCAAACATCCTCTTCTAAACACGTGGTAACCTTTTTATCGGAGTAGACTACATGAATCAAGCTTGAAGAGAGGTGTACTATGGCAAAGGACGGCGAGGGCGCTGCTCAATATTCATACGTTAGCGGAAGGGGCTGGAGGAAGAATGAAAAGTTAACATCGGATAAGGGCTGTGTCTTTGATCTTGTGGTAGTCTTGGGACGAATAGCAAAAGCATACGAGACTTCAACACCAGAAAAAAAATTCTGCATTAATGGGCTGCTAGACAGCGTAAACTTGTGATGCTACCAATTTCATAGTCTCAAGAAATGCCGACAGAGGTTGACTTTGAATCGACGTGTTTGGACTTGACACTCGAGGTATTGCTCGCGAAGGTGTGGACCGCGCAAGACATCGACGGTATCGGTCATCCTGCCCGCTGTGTGAGCAGAGTGAATTACCTGTGTTGAATCCCCTTCCATACATACCTATACCCCATGACGGATCCTCCTTCTGTACACCCGTGCCTTATGAAAGATCCTCATACCATACAGCGCTGCCCAGTACTGGAGGCAGAGTTCAAGATATTCGTAGATGTATGAAGCTGCCACGGCGACCAGAATAACCAATGCCAACCATTTCCAATAAGCTTGGTATGGCCGGTATAACAACAGCCAGAAATAAAGTTGCCCTATCTTGCCATTCGGGAACTGTGCCGTACGGTCATGCAGATAATGGAGGGTTTGCTGTGTCGTCAGATCATCCGTGGCGCGACTGATAGGGAAATAAGGTAGCTTCGTCGGCATTGCTGTAGTTGTGCTGGACACGCGCATCGTGGGAAGCTCCTGGATGTTTTTTGGCAGAGCCGACTCTTGGAAGCTAACGTTGCTGGTGTCTGAGCCATTATTAGTGCAGTCTTGACGAAGGAAATGGCATTGACAGGTTATCTTACTTCCTTCGTTCACCGAGATGCGGAGACTGATCTCCAAATCGAACGGCTTGATGCCGTGAAGAGTGACTGACAAGATCGAGACCGCCAGCATAATTAGTGCGATTGACAACATTTTGGACTGAGCCATGATGATGAAGTTGCCCTAATCTAGGTAAGCTTCGGCAAGCAAGTAGGGAAGACAGCACGTACGGCAATTCGAATCTTCTTCTGCAGGTTCCGGCTTGGATGATGGAGAGTTCTGGTTGACGCGAAGTTTGGAGATGTAGAAGCTGTAAAGGAACGCGATTCTACTCGCGTAAAAAATTCTTCCAGACCTAATCCAAATCAGGCGAAGCATGCAAGTCCTCATTGTTGATGATTATGTAAATGAAGGGCCTATGACGTATGTCCTGACTCTCTGTTGCTTTACCCTTGAGAGAGGAACATGAATCTTAGATCGGGTGAGTCCTTCCTAATTGTGGGCCGTTCGGACCTCGATGCGAATGCCATGATCCGAATGCAAAAGTTTATGACCACTTCTGATAGATCCGCCGAACTTTGTCCCCAGTCCTTATGAGCAGCGTAAAGTCAGATCTAGGGTTTACTGCCAGGGACAAAACCCGAAAAGTCCTGTGCGATCTGCGTAGGAAGAAGACATTCAATGCTCATCGTGATGAAGACTCGATAATATATTAGATAGGCACAATCGATTTGCTAGCAATTTCTCTGGTCTTCGCGCCTCTAAGGCTCGGTATTATTCATGAGGAATGTCAAAATTACCCTTGAGGGAAAGGCTTAGGACTTAAAGGAGGCGGTCAAACAGCCAGGATAATTCGCTTCTGATTTATATCTAAAGAGTCAATCAATACTCGTATTAGATGAGTCTCGCAGACCTTTATAGACTTTCCTGGGCAATATATCGCTACTTCTCTTCTTTTCAACTTGCTCAAAAATCACCCGTGGGTGACTATACATTAATAGGACATGATAGCTTCAAATCAAGAATTTAGAGGATAAAGGGATAGGAAATCCTCCGTATTAAACATTGGAGATGTCAGCTGACGCTCTTAGAAACGAGGTGGTCTTCTGAAACGTGTACTGAACATATTTACATCGAGGTTCTAGATACTCGATACTCTTTCAGTATTTCACCATTATTTTCAGGTCCTCGTGGTATATTGTAGATACTCAAGTCGACTTGGGACGTACGGTCGTGATGGACCACCGGCTCGGAAGACAGGAGAGTTGAAGCACGTACACACTGCCGTTAACAGTCTGTGGAAAATTTGACTGAAGAGCGAGTTAGGGACGAGGAGGAGGGGAGGAAGAGAGCTCGATGACCGGCGTAATATATAATAAGGATATAATAAAAATCGAGTCCTACAGAATTATTTTGCTTGATCGGAACAATACGCGGTCCAATGGGATAATAATCTCTACAAGAAACTTCGAACGTTAGAGCATTGCGAAAGCGCAAGATACTAAACTGCTGATGACATGAATTTTGACCACAATGAATGGGCTGTCTCTGAGATCTAAGTAAGGCAGTAATCCACATGACGTAAAAGATGTCGAAACTCTGAGATCAAGGCGTGTGGCCCAATGCTTTGACTGGGGCGTCATTCCGACAATTTGAATATCATCAAGAACTTTAACACATCCTTGTTACACAGTCTGATCCTGCCGTCTTGGGCTCCTACCACAAGACATCCAAAGCTTTCACCTCGCCATGGATGGAAGTCCCAAAATTTCGGTCCACTGCATGAAATTCCCGAATGCCTGGTACACTTTGACAAACTCTTGCCCGATGGACGAAAACTCGCTGCTGTCCTTTTCTAGGACACTTAAATCCTCCTCCAGCTTCTCAGCCATCTCCTACCATGTTGACTCCTTGTCGTTTGCCCAATTGATACTCTCCCCAGTACCATATCTCGACTGTTCTGCCGGCTGAAAGGATGACACCACACGTTCCATCATCTCGTTGTTGATATGGCTTGTCTCAGCCGCGCTGGCGTTAGGTGTTTTCGTTTCCTTTGCTTTTATTTCAAGCAAGATCAATGCTGCTTGCATCTTCTCGACTTCCGCCAGTTCCACTTTCTTGGCGTTGATGAGTGATTTATACAATGTCGTTGTGGCTAACAAGCCACTTTCATACTCTTGTAGTTCGTTAAAGATATTTGCTTCTTTGATGAGCAAGTTTTGCATGTATTCTTTTAGAAATTCGAAGTCATCCTTTATCCGCTGTATGCCCTCTTTCGCTGATGGAATATTATATGGACGTATCAATCCAGGAGCGGAGGACTATATTTCTGATTAGCTGAAGAAGTAGAAAGATGGCCGAAGACCCACTTGCGAGGCACCAGCGATTTGGGGGTTGTCTGCGGCGCCTAAGACGCAAAATTCGTCTTCTGTTGTGTCCATATTACCTCGAGACTATACGTCGGATTAGCTGAGGAGTACCAAAAGCCTCGACAGACGCACCTTTGAGCCTTTCGAGGTGTTAGATGTGGTCGATTCTGAACTTCTTTCGTAAGAAGACTCCGACTCGGAAGGTTTCCCTCCACTGATACGTTTGGATGGTCGCATCTCCGGGGATTCTGGCGGAGTCTTCGAGGCCGAATGTAGAACATTCGCTTTCCTCTTCATGCCGCTGGCCATGGTTCATGAAATAGTGGAAGGAGGTTCAAAAACCTGTAGCGAAGGTGCGAAGGTGGGTGTCGCCTAGATAACAGCAATCTTTGTGTAGAGCAAATGATCTTCATTTCTTATCATGGTGGTCGTCACATTTACACTGTTGACTGGCCAAAATCATCACATGAATGCAGCTCTACAGCTTTAGTATCTGGGGCTTTAGGCATTCGTAACACAAGCCAAAACATCTCTGACCCATGGTCGAGGTGTACTATTCAAGAGATAGAGATACAGCAGAGGTCGAATAGCATAGTAAATGCACGCTTAGGAATATATGTGACAGCCATATATATAATATAATTCCTTTCATCTGTATGAGGACCGGTCACTCAGACGTGGGTAAGATACATCGGCACAGTCTCCGGGTAGTGAGTGGCGCATTGATAACAAAATCAATCAACCAACCAAGCTTATGAAAAGCTGAAAACTCACGCATGTTAATGATCGTAGCAAATTAATCGGATAGAGTAGGTTGTAAAGTCTCTGACGCTGGCGTGATTTGATTAGAGAGTAAAAGGAGATAATGCATAGTTCACTATACACACCATATTCTTAAGCGCTCCATATTTGAATTGGCTTGAAAGATCGTTGTAGTCCAATGAATGCATACCGAAAGGAATAAGATGAGTGTTGGGTGGATCCAAGTGGGATCATTCTAAATACAGCACCGCCATCGCCCTGGGTGAGAATTCCATCGTTTTTCTCGAAGCTGCTTTGAAATTCAAGGAAAAGAAATAAAATCTATGAACTCGGCCAGAACATGTGCAGCTCTAAAGAAAGCTCCTACTAATTCCTCAGGGTGTACAAAAAATACCACCTCCGCAACTTAAAGCACACTCAATAATCGTCCATCGAATTCTCTTCCTTCCTATTCACAAGTTTTCAAGACACGGGTGACAAGACTCGTACCAGGTGGTACAGAGTCAGAGTGAGGTCGTATTCCATGTTTAGAAGCCGCCAAAAAGGGCTGTAATCTTGCTGCTCTTGGCTGATCGGAGAGCATTTTGCCCCTGCGAAAATATCAGTCCTGTCGATGCAGACTTTCATATGCCTACTCTGGACGAGCGACAGGTCTAACTCACATTCTAGTCCTCGTGGACGGTCGAGCTGTCACCTCCAACGAGACTACCTGATATGACCCCGTGCTCGTCTTCGTGTCTCTCGTATTGTACCTGTAATGCTTTGACGTCTTCGTAAATTTCTTTCAAAACCTGTAGTACCCGGCTGAGGCGGCTATTGGCTTCACTAAGCTCGTTCCTGAGCCGGGTGTTCTCAGTCACTAGACTCTTGCCGAAAAGAAACCGGATCAAAATAGATCTAGAAGTATAGTCAGTCCAGCTTTTGCAAAACAGAGAAGAAGTGAGACTTAACGTGGAAACCATCACGGCAAAAGCGGCTAGGAATGTTATCATTATGATGGTCAAAAGACCAATGGCGTCTGTTTTCTGCTGGAAAATTTGGAATCTTGTGGTTGAATTGGTCTCTGGATTGAAGAGGATAGACATTGCATGAATAATGGACGGTATGAATTGGAACATGAGCGATACCCCAATGACAAGTGGGAGAACCGTTATACTGAGGAATATCAGGGCTTCCAAGAAAGTCTGTGGGACTGGCATTCCCTGGACTGTAAAGAACATTTTTGAGTGTTTGAACGGGTGCAGAGTATTGAAGTAGACTATGATCGATAACACGTGGCTGGTGGAAAGGTAGAATACGTTGAGAGGATTGAGAATTTGCAAGCCCAGATTTTCAAATTCGAAAAACCCGGACCAATGTGGGAGCCAAGTGGTGATCTTGGCAATCTAGACCAAGAATTGAATGGCTTGCCCTTATCAATAGCCGAGTTTATTTTCATGAAAGTCTCGCAGCCTTATCGATGGTGCGGTGATAGCCTCACACGTCGCCTTCTTGCAATTCCCCCTGTTTTTCAACCCCAAAAGAAAGCGGATTTCTGAACCAACTGAAACAATGGAAGAGATTGGAGTAAGATCTTGTGTTTCGTTTGAGAAGGACGGGGAGCTACCGGCCCGGAAGATGGTCATTGAAGGGTCAATGGGAGACTGTACTCCCTCTCATTCCGTTGAGTTGTTGCCTGCGCTGCAACGAGCTGCTGCTAATGCGCCTGATTAGGATCTCGAAAACCTAAGCTATATGCTGTCGATGTGTGACAACACTCAAATCATCGCTGGACCTGATCGAACGCCGTCGGAGGAGGAGTCTGACAATTTTGACCCTGAATCACCAACTCTAGCATTCAGTACCAATTTCCCCATGCAGAGCTCAGAGCTGGACATTCCTCATTTAAGAAGGCAAGTGGGTCACAATTCGTTCGTAAAAATCAAGGGATTCCCGAATTCAGTTCTGACCTTGATACCTGCGGCAGCTTAAACAACGAAATCAAGCAACAACTTGATTACACAGTGAACGATTGTAATCTACTATACGACAGCGGAAAGCCTCCATTGATCGTGGATACAATAGAACCCAGCCAATTGTCCGCCGATTTTTCTATCCCTGCAGCTCACATCCAGTGGTCAATCGAAAACTGCGAAAAATCGCTTGCTGCTCGAGCGGTACAACTAGCGGAGTCTGGACAGACGTACAATGATCTATCAAATGATCATCAGCAGGCGCACGAAGAGGTCGTTGATGAGATCTTATGCCTATTCTCTAATCACGTGGATACCTCACTCGGTGACGGTTCCTGGCTTCCGGAGGTAGAATTAGCAGCCTGGGACATTGTGACTCGTCCTTTGGTGGACAATGCTCTAAATGCATGGAGTAGGAAAGATATGGCAGAATGGGAATACTATGACCTTAAAATGGCCGATGACGAAGAAAGACGCCGCCTCGCTTTCACACGGACTTTTCTAGACGGAACAGCTCGGGATGAGTAAGGATCGCCACTTGAACCTAGCTGTAAGGATCTCCCTGTCCGAATCGCTTGGTATCAGAAGCTGATTGAGTGGTAGACGACCGTGGTAGCCCGCGTGATTATTCTTGTCAGATACTGTTCCAATGTCGAAGGGTCCTAAGCGATACGCTGCTACGCCGAAAAAGCAAGCATCCGTTCAGTTACGAGAAGTGGCTCAGACTGTTTTCTCTTTCGCGTTGATCAAGCACTGTTCACCGATCTTAACTTTTCTTCCTTATTGAATGCAGTACTTCCTGCCAGGGACGTTTGTTGGTACTTCAAAAGTCTAGTGTACTTGTCACCACATAGGTATTTCGAATGTCGGTGCACTGTATGAAGGGTACAATGGATCTCTGTTGGCGAATTGAAGGCTGTTTAATAGTATCGGAGGAGCTTCAGGATTCTGCATTCTTTCATCGACCCATGTATTTAGACCAAATCACTTCGCACTGGAAATTTCTCATCCATGGCTGACCGTACTTTGAACTGGGTCTTAGGGTAGGATCCTCTTCGAATCATGATTCACCGCKGCCCAGCGATACTCGATTCTACCCAAGATTCGTGTGCTAGCTTATCGCTTGAGAGCAACAGTTCCACATCTCCGTAGCTAATTCATGGCAGCTCACTTAGGCAGCATATCATCCTCTTGTCCGCTATATATGATGCGATATTCGAATTTCGACTGCGGACGCCCAAATAGCGCATGTATGCGTCGCTCCTGCCACCATGCGTGTGTTCGCCGTGGTCACCGATCCAGCCATGACCTGCAAGTCTCCAATAGTGAATCCGCCTCAGTCTTCCCCATGATAGGAATCCATACTAGCTCGGCCTTGAAACCAATCGGCGTAGTCTTGTTCCATTCCAGGGTTGCTTAGGCTCTGTTATTTACTGTATGCTGTTTCAATACCGCTCGCATGGTTCAACGCTGCGTTCGCTTACCATAATATGCTTGGCTACCAACGTTGCCACGCATGACACCCTTAAAACACATCCGGCTGTTTCATCGCCCGCCTCTTGCTCAATATGCAAGGCTGGTACAAGTCGTGCTCCTGAAACCATTCTTCCCGACCCGTAGCTGGGCAACCCTGAACTCTTGGCTCCGATCGGTCAAAATGACATTCGGGAAGGTGGACCCTATTGCTGGAACCTGAAACGTGCGGCCGCCCTCGTCGCAGAACTCCGTGTGGAAGACGACCGTGAATGCATCTGGGTGGGATGGCGTGCGATACTGAGGGTTCATTTAAGTACTTATTACCATGGGTGCATGGCGCAATGTAATATAGCCTGCAATAATCCTTTTTTCAGCGTTAGAGAGACCCTATGGGCTGGTGGCTGTATTTCATCGTGGAGGGGACAAAAGTTGGTGTTTCGGAGCACGACTGTGATATAGTGAGCCTTGTAAATATCACCAAGCTGGAAATCACATGTATCGTTACCTAGGATGGTCTATGTTGGAGATATAATGGGGCCTCCACAAGACGCGGTCTCGAGCCTTGTTTGCTGAGAATAGTTGAAGGTAAAGTGCGTCTCAAACTCCGATCGTCAAGTCGTCAGGTCGAATCTATGGTCTTGGCGGTGCTGTTAACTGCGGGCGCATACTCTTCAGCACCAGAGACCTTAGGATTGCCATTCCTTGAGACGGCGCAGTGGTGCTACAGCTGGGAGATAACAACATAGGGTGCGTGGCTCTCGCCCTCCTATGTCCGCTCAAGATTCAGGGCCGGTGCTGACGGTGACTAGAGAATGAGATAGATGTATTGTGGTATTCTCAAATTCCTAAAACATGAAGCCGAAGCGCGTTCATCCTCCACCCTCCAGCATCAGCGTGTTTTCCAGTTCCTGGTGGATACTCTCGCCAACGTGGATCATGGCAACGCTACCAGCCCTTGTTTCTCCCGTCCTGCTTACATTCCATACTCCATGGTATCAGCACCGGCCTTTGCCTGCCGCTCAACACCGTTGGAGAATGGGTGCACCCTGATAACCTTCTGGATATCGCAATATGAGCTTGGAGAAGGACTTCGAGATCGTTTCTAATGTCAGAGTAAAGGTTCCTTGCCTTGCGGTTGCGCATAGGGGGAAACGGGGAGGATGAAGGGATACGCTTAGAAAAGAGGATCTTGATTGACTTCAAGCAAGCGAGTGGAAGGACAAAGGGAGCAGACCACCGGCCTAGGTAGGTCACTTCGGAAAGTCCACGGACAAAGAAACTTAGATGTCAGCAAACTTCTTCCGCTTTTTAGCCGGAAGTCTGCCGGACAAGTATACTTCTTGTTGGTTGAAAGCTACCTCCCATCTTGGGGATTACAACCACACCGCCATTGGAACGTCATACATTCAATCCAGTCTACAACAGCCTTTTCTTTTGATATATCGCAGCGCAAATGCGCCACTGTCCCCATATTGGATTCAGCTTGTGCAGAAAACCATTGCGATATTTCCAAAGCAGCGTCATCATCAAGGTCCAGGTCGGTACTGCTTTAGTGCCAAAATCTTGAGAAGACGACAAAGCGTGGTGTGACCGAAATGCGCATCAGTAGAGGGTCTCACACCTACATGAAACTCTCACTCATTAGATCATGGAAAACAGTTTCAGATTACGTCTACGCAGCTTAAGATCCATCGGGGTATGAAAGCTTCTTCCAGCTGCAGATATCAAGACACCTTCCTACCCCCACCTCAGAAGACGACGCTTTCGCAGCATTGGAGAGCCTGTAGGGGCTTTATCGACTGCCTGACCAGGCGGACTTCATGGTTGTCGGCTTGGGGGGTATCTTTGAACTAGGACGAGTCATTGCCTATAATTCCAGTATCCATCTCATGCAAGCATCGCTTCGGGGGCTCCAATCTGCTTGCGCTACAGCGCTAGCGCGATTATAAGCCCTTGTCCTCTGCCAAACCCGTTAGCAACTTCTTCATAGCCAGACTCTCTCCAGCAAAGGGTGCACTTCCATGTAAAAGACTCAAGCGGTGTGGGGATACGTCCAAACATTTGCGAACACGGGAGGAGTGCTGGAGGAATGATCTTCACATATCTGCAACTACTTCCATGTCAACCCGCGACAGACCCCCGATAGTCTTAACAACTACTCATATGTAAGTCCTTTTTGTTGTCTAATATCTTGGAATTAACCGAGTTCCTCTTAGCCTCCAGACTTATCGCATCGAGCAATACGGCTGAAAGGAATCGGAGGATGATGCTAAGCAACAAATCCGATGGCTCGCTCGAGAGCATACTTATTCGATCTTAATAATCCATCCTTCGGTATCCCTTCGTCATCTATTCATGCGAGATCGGCTTTGTGAACGAGATCAGGCGGCAGTGCACCTAGTAGCGGAATTTGTACTATCATCAAGCAGAAGTTCACACGAATGGAAATTGCTAGTGTCGGGTGTCCGTGATTTGTATTGACGGCACGGCATGGCTCTGACCTACGGTCCACGAATATATTAGTGCTCCCATCCTCGTTACAAAGATCATCCAGCGGTATCCTACTGAGCTCTCTACAGCTGTGAATCACAGGATGAAACTGGCAAACTCTGGTGGAAATATCGGGCGGCTGGTTAAACTCGAGCGCTGAGATAAAGCTCGTTACATTATGGAATATGTGGTCTGCAGAAGCTTTCCAATCATGTTGAGATGTTAAGAAGCTATGTTAGCAGAGAGGTATTGAAGCGACAGAGGGGTAATAGTCCGAGATACTGAAAAAAGAATCGTCAAAGCGTCTCTTAGCATTCGAGGCCGATGAGCGGAAATTCACTGCTACTTAATCACGTGTCACGTGGAGGAAGCTTGACTTGCTTGGCAGCAGAACCTAGAAGTCATCACTTCCTATTCACTCGGATTGTTTTATTCAAGGGGCTTCGCTCTTGTTAGACCGACCACCCTATCTCTCGTTCGGTCGCCACACAGACGCTGAAGCAAGATTTCTAAAACTATCCAAAAAACTCCGAATCTCTATTTCAGTAACCATACCCGCAATCTGACAATGCCGTCCGTAAGTCTTCAGAGGCTCTGACGCCTATAGCAACAATGCTAACGCTGACTATAGGTTCACACCATGGATGAACTCATAGATCTATTGATAAAGAAAAACTTCCCAGACGTTACAGGGATCAAGAAAAAATGGGAGCGGCAGGTTCGCTCTGAGCTGTTCATGCTAGAAGATAAGCTAGAAGACTTGCTAGTCAATGAGTACGAAAAGGATCTGATCAGACAGAGTATGGAAAATTCACTGACAAGATTTAGACCGAACGTCCGTAACGACCAAAATCTTCTTCGTCAAATGCATGTCGTGAAATACATGCGAGTCACTCTGGATAGCGCGGTGACACCAGGTGGGCAGAATTCATTCCTGAAACAAATATCTTACTAATGATGCTAGGGGGCGTATACAAAATTGTTCAGACGCAATATTTTACGATAGCCTGCCCTCAAGGTTTCATGACCTTCCTGAAGATCCTCCTTGGACTCGCGCTTTGCTTCCTGCAAATTGCTGTAATTCTCAAAGTTCTCGGCGCTTTTTGATATGGCGCTTCTAGCATAGTGCGTCTGTTCGGGAAATGATGCCATCAACCTAGAAGGCTTTCGAGCATCAGAAAACCTCGGAGTCGTGTTAATTAACATTCTGGCAACAATATTTCCTGGCGAGTCACTTCATGAGCCAGGGACGAGGAACATTCTAGAAATCTTCTGTCTCGGACTTCACTGATCGTCGATGAGATACATAAGGCTCGAGCCAGTAATACAATTGACAAACTCAAATCCACTTTAGCAAGCGTCCCATCCCTCCCCTCCAATCTTGACTGTACCCCTCCCCCTAGAAAGCTCTGGCTCTCCCAGCTACTGCTGTCGTTTCAATTCACATCTTGACCGGAGCCGCCGACGCCCTCGGCTTCTAGTACAACACCTCCTGGGCCCTATTTCCAAAGAGCGAGGAACAAATTCCATGTTGATTACGATATTTAGCTTGTCAAGGAAATGCTAGATATCAGAGATTACTAGGATGCATAAGGCTAGATGAATTTGGGGTAGCCGAGGCATCGGGCCAAAAATACTACCTGCTGATCTAATCATTGGCGTTCGCACATTCAATACGCGAAAGTAGCCGAAGTAGACCTGATCAAACATCCAGCCTCAATCACCAAATAACGCAAGACTTCACGATACAGCTGCCGACCAAACAATGCGATAAATTGACTTGGACCAGAAGTTATCAAGAACGACGGCCCTTAGTTTCGCCAGCTTTGTCCCAGCCACAGTCCCAGCAGATTTTTCTCCACAATATCTTGAGCTACCTGGCAATTAATAATCCAGCTACGAATCTGTCGTTCCCATAGACCCCTCAGAATTCACCCAAGTTCTCAGTCTCTCGCAACTGTGTCACCTACTGCCCAGGGTGTGGAAGCAGACAGCAACCATGTTCCTTTGTCGGAATGTCATGATCACATTAGCAACCTTGATCTTGGCCTGGTTAATATACAACCTCATCGGTCCTGCAGGCTTTCGAGGTCCACCCACCGTGTCCAGCCCAATCTGGTGTCAGATGCTGGCATCTTTAAATGTTCCTCAGACGCTGCCTTACCTTCATCAGCCCGCATTTCGGGCTCACCGGGTTGTCCTTGAGGAGATTGGTCGCCCAGCGATGCTCACGAACCTTTCCGATGCTCATGCAGCGGTTATGTTGAGTATCAATACCACGAGCCAACATATGGTGGATTTTGTCAAAAATGTACCGCGAAAAACTATGTCTCGAGGACGGTACAAGGAAACGGACTTTGAGGAGGATATCAATTTATTACGAAGGGATATCCAGGACACAAAAACTAAAGTTCATCGCAGTATCGATCAACACGAAGCGATACGAGATCCATATCAATTTCATCGTTTGCTTGCAGAGCGAGACCTCGAATCTGGCCAGCTGAACCAATTGTATGAGTTTCTAGTCTATGTGAATCCCAGGTCATTACGTTACAACCCCTGGATCGATCATCATCCTAGAATCCTAGCTCCATTTGAGGTTAAGATGTTAAAGCTTCGAGAAGCGCAACAAGCTGTGGACGCATGGAGATCAGAGCTATCTCAACTAGAGCGAATCGAGCAAATGGGAGAAGCAGTACTTGAGAGGTTAGATTGCCTTGCGACGCCACTTCCACTGCCGAGAACGGACGCAGGCAATCCTCCTAGTCTGACTACTCTTACGACCATCGCTATCGAATTGTTGGAGAGATGGTGGCAACCGTACATATTGTTCAATAACAGAGAAGCTCAGGACAAGTCTTTTGAATGGTTACTGCAACGGTTTCGGCACTGCATTTTTGAGAATGAACCATTCAAAGTGAAATGGAACGAGAACATTGAGTCCATAGCGGCAGAGAGGAAACGACCACTTTCTCATTAAGTCACGAAAAGGTGCCAGCACTCGCACTGTTCGCCTCTGAATCGCTATTAGGGGACGGGCGTGGCAAATATAGTCCTTACCAAGCAGCACATTTCTACCGAACGATAATTTGACTCGGTTAGAGATTGTGATGGTGGGGAATGATTCAGCAGGACGGCCTTTTTTTGGAATCGTACGGATAGAGATGAGACGGCTTTGGCGATGTGATATCACAATGGTCCCTTCGTCTATCTACCATGGCTTGTGGCAAGCGAGGATGAGCCATTCTTGGTACCCCAGTCGTTTTAATTCTCCATTCCTAGACTTGTTAGATAGCTGTTCCGAGGTGGGTAGCAGCAGCTTGATAGTTCAGAGACTTGAGGTTCACAAAATAGAATAATCAACTCTAATGGTATTGCTGCCGCTCCATCAAGGCCTTATCTCGAAGTAAAGCTTGCGCAATTTCCCTCCCTCGTAGATCGTCCATTATAGATACGGTATCTGAGTGATATGTAAAAGACGTCTTGGTGAAGCAATGAAGACTACTTTCCAGGGAATGACCCTAGTCAAGTAGTTCCGTGCTACCAAGGATTCTAATCTAGAGATCTAACGAGTAGTCAAAACGATTGAGTACCTCGAGGAGCAAAGCTATCTGCCTTAATGCTGTCCTGACACAGAGAATACCAGAAGCTGCGACAATATTTCCGTCTAAGCGAGGTACCGACGACTTCACGTATGGGAAATGTAGACCTGATAAGATAAATAGAGCATTTTCTCCCGGAAGACCTTGCAGAATTACATATCCACTACCTACCTGCATTGTTCGGTAGCCCTTGATATCTAAAAGTCGCTGAACATTGGTAAGCGAGATACTGTCTGTACCGTTATCGATGAAACTGACTTCAACATTGCCTTTAAGCAATTTGCCAGCTCGCTGCTCTGGTCGCCACTCCATCAACATCTACCCGACCCTTTGGCTTTTTCCATCCCGCAGAACAAAATCATTCCTGGTAGAATGAGAAGTACAGTCTATTATCGGTGGGGAACTTGCCTCCCAGTTCCATGGATCTTTATCATCACGTTCTTCGAGCTTTTTCCCGGAGCCGACAGTCCTGCAGCCATTCGGAAACGGAGATTATTCATCTGGTTGGATGCGCACGTTGGAATCCGAAGACTTTTTGGAGACACCGCGGCCGATTGTTTGAGCTTGTTCTGGTACAAGGCGATAGCACCAATACCCTCATTTATTGCTGGATGTTTCAAAAGCCTCGGTCATCATATTGTCCAATTTACAAGCAATGTCCTCCATCGGATCTGGCAGATGCTCACCGACACCTCTGCTGCTCTGAAAAGCCTAGGGAGTACAATGATACAACGCACACACGTTTTCTTGGGTTCTTCCTTGCAGTCGCTAAGCTCATTGATAGCTTCTCACTTGTGGATTATACTTGCATGCATTATCGGTTCAATAGGTCTTTGGGTGCTCTCCAAGCGAAAGAAGTGGAACCTAACGCGAAAGGCTCGAAAATACAGGACCTGGATACTATGGAGTTTAAGCCTTGCGGTGATCCTGATCGGCATCTCGAAGTATACGTCCATCGGTCACGACGTCCTATCTTGGTTACGGCCGCAGGGTAAGGGCGTGCTGGACGGAACAGGTTGGTTGGTAGATCAAGCGCAGGAAGACAAGGGTTGGTGGGAATGGTTGCGAGGGAATGGTTCGACAACACCAGCTGTACGGCTCGAAGAGCGCATTCTCCACGACATTCCTCAAGGTACGGACTCGAAATCTCTGTCTGAATTGGAGTGATCACGATACCTTCGCCATTCAGTTCTTTTACTAATACATCAGGGGGGGCAGGTTTATAGATTTACTGATTTGGAATGACTTGCCATCCTTTCTGCTGCGGTGATATCTCCTACGCATTCATTCTACATATCAAATGAACCCTCTAGAGGGAGTGTTACTGGAATGAATGCAAGACGCAGGATTCTTTATTTCAAAGGGCAAACACAAAGAAAGAAAATCAAAGGGAAAAATCACCCGCCAAGACTATTAGAGCTTGACAAACTGGACTTCTAAAGAGGATACAGAATGCATGCAGGGAATTCCAATATGCTCCAGGAGTGGGACAATGTATGTCCCCAGCCGTTGATCTTTGACATTATGATACCGCCTTGTCAGCCCAGAAATCCTTCAACATCTCTCCCGGCTAATCCTCTTTGGTGTGTTGTAAGGCGATGTCTTACACAGTGCCGCTTCTGGTATCGCAGTGGATTGTTCTAGATCAGCGCCGTATCAGTCTATGGTTTGCTATTGTAAAATATTGACGACGATAAAGAATTTGAAGATGTGAGTTTGACACATCTACTCATCGATTACATTCTCGTACCGGGAGGGTGACCTACAAGTCATCTTTCAATCTAATGTGATCACGTCGTTGCCGTTGCTGTTACCGTCGATCATGTCATGATCATCGTTTGTTCGATCGTGAGAATTTTTGACAACATCATGGCCATCCTCACTGTCACCATGACGTTCATCCTTATCTTTATGGTCATCATCACCCTCTTGGACACCATCATCAACCGTGACATCGCCGCCCTCAGTGCCTCCAGTAGCGACCGCGGTATCATGATCGTCATCAATAATAATGACATCGGCACCTTGACGAGCCCGCGGGGGGTCTGCCCAGAGGAAACGCTCGTAGATTTGGCGCATCGCTTTTTTCTGATCTTTACGGTACGTATCGTGGCGTATAGTGGGGATGAGATCACGGTTCTGAACGTCGTTAGTATGCTCGCCCTACGGTTGAGGAGAATTGGGCGGTGGAGCTCGCTTGCCTCTGGATCGCATATAAATCTGAGACTCTCGCGAAACATACGCGATCTCGCACTCTCGGGTTCTGCCATGATCTCGCAGAACGTATTTCTCGATATCGGATATGGTACCCAAGAAAACACTTTGGATTTGAATCCTCGACAAGAGACCAAGGCTGTAAAGAAGAAAAAGAAGGAATAGAAAAAGAAGAGAAAAGCAAAGGGAGTAGGAGGAGGTCGCTATCAGATAATCACGTCAATCACGCCAGATTTTGTTTGTGTAGAGTCAGCATCATAAAGGAAAGTCACAAAGAACCTGTTGTCCATAGTCCATACAATCTTCACTAATCCTGTTAACTGTTTCCCACATTGCTTACTAAATAACAAATGCCACAAACGATGGAAGTATAATCCCGAGCTTACGTCACGTCTAATTATCTAGATTACAACAAAGGGCTGTCAAAAAGTCTATGCAGGCGCCTCAGGTATTCAGTAGTATGCGAAGTTGGTTGAATATTGTACTATTTTTGATCGGTGATTCAGAATTTTTCGACTGAACAAGCAATCATTTTCCAACAATCGCTATTCTCCGCAATGCCAGCTCTAAAAGCTCCCACGATCAAGGAATCCTTGGAGGTCTGGAGCACTGTCGTGAAAACGTGGAGGGACGAAGAAAGACGCGCCGTCGACGAAATAGAACTCTATAAGCTCGCGGAAGCATGCCCGTACCTGATACGACACCTTGTGGATAGGCTCAAAATCCAGGATCCGAGGGCTATCGAATTGACCAAGTGGTGTGCTTGGCTGAGTAACGAGATATATTCGACGTATGAAGACCGTCCTAGCGGTTTGACCCCGTCCACGTTTGTCAAGAATTTCGCAAAGGCCAAGAGCTTCTCGTCCAATCATTCCGCATCGTCCATCCTTGCGTGGGCGATCATGGCTTTGGTTTATGTATACGCCTGCAGAGAGATCTGGAAACAAACGACTCCTATTCGGACCGGGGTATGTCTTAACGAGAATGGTGTTGAATTACGTCGGAGCTGAGTTTCGCCACAGATACGCCGCAAACTATCTCCGAGGCGAGATAAGAAGTTGGAGCTCAGGATGAGGCTTAGACAGCGCGTAGGTTTCAATGACAATATCAAATATATCCGCGTAGAGTCTTACGAGAAACAGGAAAGCGAAAACCGTGAAGATGGTCAAGAAGGTATCCCTATTCAGGAGAGAACCAAAGAGCAAGAGAGGGTGAACCAGGTGGTAGAGAGTCATGAGCTGGAGCGAGAAACGGAAGGCGAGGGGAGAAATCCGCAGACCACAGCCGAGAGTATCGACTCCGAGGACGATCACTCAACAGATAACGCAGAGTTAAACCGGGAAGGGTCAACGGAAGTGAACTCTGAGTCAGGAAGCGACCAACTCGGAAGAAAGCATGCTCCGGTCAGTTCCAAAGATGACGACGAAACCTCAGTGGTGAGAGACGAGAACCAAAGCTATGAGTCAATAACCTACGCCTCGAGCCGGTTGGTTTCGCAGTCCATTGGCGCAAATTTCGCCACAAAAGCGTTCAAAAGGCTTCTTCCACGACCGGTGACCCACAATTGATCAATAGCCATCGATCTACCATGATGAAGGTTTCTCAAACCATACCCCTGCCTTCTTTCTTGAGTCAGTAAGGGCACCTCGGCCATGTCAATTTCGACTTCTTACCCGACCTCTTTCTCCCCGTGGAAACCCTGCCAAATAGACAAGAAACCGATATCCCTCTCTTTGGATCGCCAGTACGATCCTTCTTCACGCGCTATCTCGGGCCATAGGCTGCCCAACAATTCCCGGTTGAGCTCCGGACAAGTGATAGACGGAGGGGACTCTGCGATTCGGTACTTCCTAGCTCAGCAGAGAGAGAATGTGCTGTAGGCATAAGCCATATCGCTTCGCAATCCGGTGGCCAATTATTCCAAAGTCGGATCATCAACAGCAATCGCTGCGTACTCGCCGAACACCAGATGGACAGCGCCAGCTCCAAAACGACAACAGAAGGCTTCTGTATCTAGCAGAGTAGACCGCTCAAAGCGAGCCGCATGTCACCTCTCTCCGTACAATAAACGATGACAGCACTGCCCGCAGAACGAGTCTAGCTTAGATGTTACTATTCAAGGAGATGTCCTCGAACCTCTCTCCACGCGCGCATGGTTTAACCTCCCTACGACCCCTCTCTCCTTGAATACAACTCGAATCGCGCCCTCGATACGAGTACCCAGCAACCTACGATTGCGCTGGCAGCTCGGGAATTGAACCCTTTGGATGTCCTGTCGAAGAAGAGCACTCCACATCGGCGCATTCAATTGTCGAATTGGTACATCCCCTAGCGTCTAATCGCCTCGCAGGATTCTTTAAGTCACAAACTCTCACGGACCATGCATCCCTTCAGTCTCAGAAATCTTGGTGATAACGAACTAGTTCTGGTGTCACGAACGGTAGATCACCCGCCGGCTCTCCTCCGAAAACAGGCTTGTCGCCGAGAAACGTCCTTTTTTTCAACACCGAAATCACAAGCATGGCTCAACAACATGCCATTCAACCTTACGAAAGCATGTTTTCAATAATATCTTCTGCTCTATCCACCCTTGGGCTCATGTCCTATTTAATACTCCTCCATTCAAGCCCATGGACTCAATTAATCTCCGTTGAGTCATTGTACGAAAAAGGTCCTTTGGTTTCCCCCATTCTGAGGACCACAGGGAGAAATTTGAGCAGCCACACCGGCATGGGTCCCTCCAATCTTCAAGGTGTAGATGGATGAAAGATCCACCATAAAGCTCAAGATCAGGTCTCGTGCTTAAGCTATCCAGATTAACCGAGCAAGTCGATCCTCCAGACACACCGTTTACAACCCTCACCGGTGTCTGCTTCGAAACACTTACCTTAGCCTAAGAAAAGGAATCATCAACGTGGGCTGTTGGAACCAAACCTTCGGCTTCATACGTCATCTTCCGCCAGCAATTCGACCCAGGAGCGCTCGACCATTACCTTGGTGCGATATCGAGAAAGGATTTCGAATAGGATAGATTTGGAGCTACTGTTGACTTCTAGCAGCCCAAGTATAGCCCAAAATGAACACCCCAGTCTCGCTGGCCGCAATGAGGTCGCTACCCACCCCGAGTAACAACCGCAACATTCCCGAATGGAATACACGACCATCAGCGATGCCCATACAAGCTTTCTTTCATTCGCACGGCGTTCAAGGACGTCATTTCGATGTGACTGCAACCTCACGTCAGCGATCCAAACATCTACCATCTCCGATATCTTCGCAACATATGATAGTCACATTCTCACCGCGGGATACGCAACGATTTCCTTGTCGAAGCACCCAAGCCGCGGCGAATACTTTGCATTCCTACGCCACCACAGCTTGGTCATCCCCAGTGATATCTCTACTATCATCCCCTCATTCGACGTCTTCGGAAGACGGCACAACGGCTTTGAACGCAGCATTCGCCCTGTTCTATACACTCGCATTTTCCGTCAAATCAGATCGCGATTCTCGTTGCCTTCTACTACGGGGCATCAATCGGAGTTGCAAATGCAAAGAAATGATACTTGGAATGCAGAGAGCCTTTACGACAAGCTTAGTGGAGCTTCCTCTGATACAAGCCTCGATTACGAAATCTCAAGGAAATGTAGTCATTGAATTCGTTGCATGTGCTTGAATTTGTACCATCCTATCTATCACCCTTTTTGACAATTCTCAAGGTGGTTCACCTGCTGTACTTGCTTTATTCGTGGTCACTGCTTAGATGGCGCATTCCGAATGGCTCTTGGTAATTAGGGTTTTCTACCGCAATTAAGATTCTTTCATACCATCCATCATTACTACCCAATGTAGCTAGTGTAGCACACCCCCAGCTCTTGACCACATCAAAGGAGAAAGATTCATTACCAGGCCGTCGTCTATCATTAAACGTCTTGTCTAGAAAGTCGAAAAGGCAGTCGGTTCGCCAAACATGAAGATCGAAGATTATACCACGATTCTTGACGGAAAAATGGAATTCCTCCGTTGTAAACTGATGAGAAAACTGCTCAGACGTGATCTCGTATCGAGAAATCATTGTCGGTTGCACGATTAATAGTCTAAACCTCTACCCTGAAAATCTGAACAGTATCAGGCAGACCACGAAAGCTCTCAATACACCATTCAATCATAGATTCGGCCCCTTGATTCACAGATAGCGTCGCGAGTCGAAGGCTGAGAGAATCCGAAAAGTCAAGGCCTCGAGTGTCTGATTTGTAGCCTTGTATTTATGAATCCTAGCCCCAGAAAGAATTCACGGCGCGTTGAACAAGACCAGTGGTCCAATCAATGGAAGCTTCGAGGTGTGCTTTGAGCTCGGATATCTCTGTAAGCACTGACAAACAAACCAGAACCGAACCCATTGGCAATATGCGTATAGGAAATAGTATCATGAGAATCACCAACACCGAGTGTAGCATGACCTGCTTCGGTAATATCCTGACCTCCAGCATTTTTCCCAGGACCACCAATATTTGCAACAGTGTGAGACACCTCTTGAAACTTCCTTCTACGTACCAGGCGAACCCTTTCGCGATAACAAGCATGAGTATGATAGCTAGCAAGATCGTATTGATCATTCCATGTAGCTTCAAACCCACCCGATGTAAAAGCGCGACGAAGCGTCTGTACATCATCCCGAAAAGCCAATCGTGTACCGATCTCACCAAGTCGTAAGTGGGCAACAGCGGAGATCGACCGGGGATTTTCTTCAGCGTCCGAATAAATGGATCGATAGCTAGGACGATGGCAGGAACCTTTTCCAAGGGAACTTTGGCTTTCCGGGCAGTTCTTCGCTGCTTATCCTCCAGCGTCTCGACGATGGCTAGGGACGTTTCGGATTGAGAGAGACTTTCCTCAGGCGGTGCCCTCCAGAAGCGCCATTCGATACCAAGCACTTGCCTCCGGCCGGGAAGTGTCGCTTGCTGCGCTTGTCTTTGATGGTGCTCTTCGATATTCTCCTCGTAGAGGGTGCACAGGTATTGGTAACCTGCGCCAGCCGAGCTGACAAGAGATGCGGCCTTGGACCATACGGCGTGATATGAATGCTTTGCGTAGGATATAGTGACTAGATACCATCTCTTAGGACCGTGAGTTTCTTGCATTTGGTGAGCGTCAGATTTTGTATCGTTGGCTTGAGAATCTGGCAAATTGGCGGCCGTGATGACAGGAATCGAACTCTCTATTTGGGAGCGTTCTATTTCCGCTACCGTGATCATCAGGAAGAATACGATAAGGATCAGGGAGTAGAATAATTTTGCCATGGCTACTGAAATACTGGTGTCAGGATACTCTCAACACGGATGTCAGCTTTGGGTTTCACCAGATACTTACGGGGCGAAGTTGCGATAGGAAGACGTTGTAGAACTGTCAATAGCCTCACAGCTGAGAAGAGCCCACAAAGCTAGCAACGGTATATTCCAGACTTGAGTTTCCGTGATCTCATTAGAACCATGGGAGTGGCAACATGTCCGAATTTTAGGTGGCAAAAATGATCCTAGCGGAAACTGATTGCACGTGCCTCGTTTTCGTTATCTGTGATAAGAAATMCCCGCCTCAAATCGTATCTCGGGATTATCCAGGTCATGTTACTTAACTTAAGGCCAATATCGAATCCGAAAGATGAGCGTGGATGGTAAGCTAGCTCACGAGCTTTGATCACGCAGCGTCAAGATTTCGACTGGCAGTATGATTGCGAATATTATCTCTACAGCCTCTACCATCCCGAACGGTTACCATCATGACCGCCAGCATAGCGCATGAATATCCATCACATCACCGACTAATTTACACAGCTAGACTATCGCAAATGCATCTTCCTTCCTTTTGATGACTTCAAAATCAAGCGTAAATGCGTTCCTTCCATCACGTGGCTGAGGATCGCTGGCAGGATCGTGAATTCGATGTAATTACTCGGTGTCGATAAAGGTGCCGGAGATCGGCCAGACTTCTCCTCGGGTTCCCTGCTGCGTGGCATGAATCCTTTCTGTTGTGTGTTAGAGCCAGCATTGTATACGAATGAAGTGAAGGAGGTGTTTTGTTTCGGGATCAGAGGTATACAGCAGGTTAAAAGAGTGACCATATTTGCGCGCAGTCGGGTGTGGAAGGTGGAGGGACCTTGAAGGGGGGAGGCATCGGAAAATGAATCATCGAAATTGCCGAAAGGAAAGTATCTCCAGGATGTCACCTTTTGTAGTGAATGAGGAAGAGGCAGCGGGATAGGCTTATTGTACCCGCCTAGGAACAAGGAGTTGCTTCGGAGTGATCTTCGACAGTCCAAGGTGTATAAAAATAAGTGATTCGTATGGAAAGATCCCCGTTCTTGACGGTAGGAGAGCCATCGTTGAGCGGATTCGTAAATGATTCATCGCAAGTGCAAGGCCGTTCCTAATGTGCTACCTGACAAAATCATCACTGGTACCGTTTGATGCCGATTCTTTCCCGTGCTGCAGTGTGTAAGAGCCATTCGCCGGGAATAAGCCGACAATTTCTGCAAGCATTGCCGTTGCGTGTCTGGGGCCGATTCCGAATATCATAATATCTGATTAGCATCCGACGGCGCACCACCCATGCTATGTTCCCAAAGATGCAAAGCCCAGTCTTTGTTCTCCTTCACAGCAGTCCCTAACTCTGATTCGATACGGCGAATTACGTTGTCACGTTCCATTACCCAGCTTCTGTCAAAGATTTTTGAATTATGCCCGTTAATCTCCGGTGAAATTGTTCCTACGACAAGCCTTCGGCAGAGAACCGCCAGTTCCGATGAAAGGGTCTTTACGGGGCTGGTACTCCTGCAAAGTTCCCCTACAAAGTTGGATATCCAATCATCGGGGTTCATATGAGGAGAATAGACCGATAGATCTCGGAGACGTTCATTTCCGATTGCTGGAAGCCGGATTGAAACGGGCTTCAAGAGGTTCTGACTCCAGAGACTGATATGATTGTCGATTCTCTCAAAAAAATCGAAGTCGCTCGTAGTATGACCGTCCAGCTTTCTTAGAGCTGTCTTGAGGTCCTCGGCTAGCGCATGAGCCTTGCGTCTGCGCACATCGGTATTTTCTTCGACGATTAGCCACCGTATCCAGCTTTGGGACTGGACTTCTTCCTCGAGTTTAAGGACTAATTCGCCGGTCGTATTCAGCGCGATGCCTAAAACTTGACGCATAGATAGGTAATTCTCGGTAGGGCGTGCAGATCTGATCTCAGCTATTTTCATTCTTACATTCTGGACGAATGCTGTGTCCAGCGAGCGAATTTGTGCCTCGAGGTGGTGGGTGTATACTATTGGCTGAGGGAGTAGTCGGTGGTTGACGTCCTTGTTGAGTATCCTCAGCACATCGATCCACGGGTATGCAAAAACGGACCTCCAGGTCCTCCTCTGATGATCTATCGACATAGCTTCCGCTATAGCGATGAAGACGAGCTTGAGTTCTTGGTTAATTATATCTTTCCCCATACAGTAAGTCGCCGAATACATCTCCACTTGATTAGCGAGATCATTGTGGGCCAAGGCACTGGATTCTGATCCAGACAAATAAATCAGCATGATCCAATCGCACACGGAGGCGGCCAGACATCGATTACCTACCGGTAACATTTTTGAGCTTCTCCACCAAGGGATCAGTCCCCTTTAGGGATACAATCTCCAATACGATCTCCCGCAGCTGCGTTGTCTGAACTCCGTACCTCAAATGGCTGCTCAGGAAATCTGTCATAGATTCAGATAGGGTGGCGGCGTAGTCATGGTTGGTTTTTTGATAGTCCCAATGGGCCACGGCCCAATCCGCGGAAAACTCGACATCGGGCCAGCACCAAGCGCCTAAATATGGCCGGCTTACATCCCACTGGCATGGTCCTTCATAAAGGGCCTCCTGGGCCCCCTGAATGAGCCATGAGCCACAATGGAAGGGGAAAAAGCCGAAGGCGAGAACGTGCCACCAAAATTGCATGACATCGCTGAATTGGAGCTTGAAAGGCGCGTGTTTAACGACCTTTTTGACAAATATCCAGACCAATATTGTACATATTTGCTCGTAGACGTAGAGGTAGAAGCCGGATATTGCTGCGATAGTCCAGGACGCAAGCCAAACTGGTAAGGAAACCCAATTCCGGGGTGCGCGTATTATGTTCGAGAGGAAGCCGAGTGCTCCTGCCATGATCCGCCGGCTGGATGCTTGAAGAGACCTAACCGTGGATTACAATCTCGGAATTTTCTTTGGTTTCAATCAAAAAGGCTGAAGGGTAATTTGGGAGATAAAGAGTCAAAGCCGACTATTCCTAGAATTAACGCGTCAAACCCCTTGTTTCAAATATTAGGGCAGCCGCTTCCTTTGTCACGTCATATAATGAAAGCCCTAGCCCTATGCCATTCTCCACGCGGAAGACTTTTGCTTTCCTCAATCTTCAAAATCCGCATCTACATCTCAAAATATTGTGACTACTTCAGCCATCTGTACACCAGCCAACCGTACACCAGCAATCTACCCATTAATTCAGAATTTCACCTTCCAAGGCATTCATAAAAACATGGCAATTATCATAGCTTGCAAGCAGATACGGTCGATTGGCCATCTGCTGGGGAGGCAGTTACTCTGCATCCTCCTAGTTATACTTATGGATCATCTGATTGCAGTTGGCATCGCAGCTTGGTACTGGAATACTCCCAAACGTAAAGAATTGGGTCCTCGGACTTTCAGAAAAGAAACAGATGCATTGGCCAACGTACTCCTCATCACAGCGGCTTTTTTAATACACATGATTAGGTACGTATAACCCTTTCAAAATCGCTTGGAAATCTACATCCCGCGCGCTCCCTGCAATGCACATTACTGATAACTATAGGCACCTCGACATCTCATACATATCTTCTTCACGAATACCTGTGGCTCTTCGGGAAGGGACGCTATCCTGCTTGGGTCGTACTTCGATGTCATCCCAAGAGCGCGTTGATGCGTGGAATATTGATAGACTCGATACACATACCGATCATCAGCAGGTAAGTACTTACAACCATACTCAATTCTTAATAGCAGAGCACTTACATGTAATTCAGTCGCCGTGTCAAAGTCTCATCATTCCAATGCAGGCTCGGGTTGACAGCACAAGTCGTGATCATGATCATCGACTTTCAGCTAGACCACGTTTCGATGCAGCCATAAAACAATCGCTACGGTCCTTGTGCTCGGGGCTCGAGATACTCCTTCCCGATTGGAATGCAATCAGGGGATGTCAATCTCCAACCGTAAAGAGACCAAGCCCGGTACGGCGGGAGGATCTACGCCTGACCCTAGGGCCCTCGCATCTTAGTGTTGTATTGCACCCTCAATCATCTGGCGATCGACAAATCTCGCCAAGAGGGACGGAACCAGCTGCTGGGTGCTCTCTCCCAACTGGAGCTGAAAAAGATGCTCGAAATGCTCATGAAAAAGCTTTAGTAGCCGTCTTACGAGACCTCAAAGTCGACTTGCTCCATACAGCGATCGCATGGAATGTGCCTGGCTACGGGGAGAAAGAATTGAAGACCTTACTCAAATTTGACGCCGATGAAGATGCGCATGCTTTGAGAATTCCCGATGACTCGAAGCTGAAGCGTTTCTGGGCAGCAACGGAGCAAGATGTTCGGAACGGAGAAGTATTTGATACCATGCCCATGCGGATATATCCCCGGGAGGATCTGAAACCCTTGAATGAGCTAAGGTTTTGGAGGAAGATCAATGCGCATCGCTTCGGACCCACAACGGAAGACGGCTTTCCTCCTGGCTATCGACAATCATATCCAGACGGACCTAGCAGCACGGATTCCGGCTCGTCCATGGGAGAATACGATCGGCAAGATGGGCTTTATAGAAAGGTCTGTCGATGGTTTTCATCTGCAAAGGTATCCAGCACTTGATCTAGGGGCAAGGTGGATTAGGGACGAGTCACCGCTCGATATGAACGCCACTACAATCTCTAGAGATGTACCTTCGATACTTCTCCGTTCGGGGAACGTCATAGCCGTTCAACGAGCATCACCCAAGGAAGTCACCCAAGAGATCTCGCACCTACTGCTGATACACTGGAGAAATCTTCGTCTATACTCGAAGCGTCACCAAGGATGCTTCTTGTTATCGTCGCCTGAGAACCTCAGAGGTCCTCGTTGGGTTCACTCATCGGACGTCAGATGCAGTGTACTATCTACGACCTGTAGCCTTGGAGTCACCAGCGAAGCATTTAGTGATCCCCGCAAGAGTGCTTCCAGTATAATCTACAACTTTCTGACCCGATTGCGCCCACCTCAAGGGTGGACCGATGCAGAAGCAATGTCATCTGTTGAATGGCTACAAGATACATCCACCCAGGCGGTACTCAAAGACTCGCTCCGAGGGCCCAACTTCTCCTCGATTCGCACCCGCTCGGTCACTTTCGCCAGCTCTGGCCGTTCAAGTACGGGACGGCCAATTCGACGATAATCTTTGTGGCTCGAATCTATTGAAACTACTACCAGCAGCGAGAGGAGAAACTTAAGCGAGAGCAAATGCCGATGGAAACATAGTTCAAGCCTTCTGAAACTCGGGTCCCTCCACGGTCAGCCACGTCGAGTGTGCTTCATTGGATCAAAGACGAGATGGCTACCAAATCAACATGGGTCTAAGACCTCATTCGAGAACTGGCGAAAATGCAACGATGATTAAAAAAAGAGTTGGAAGCTATTATCTCCGCGAGTCGCCTGGGATCTGGAACAGCAATGACTAGTACCCCCTTGCTTGTACCATCCGCTCGTGAACCATGGTGTGTTCAACTTTTGCAATGCGATGCAAAAGAGACTCCTTGTCTTCAAATTGAGCGTCGACTATCCAGAACTTACCGCCCTTAACTTCACAACAGCCGAAAGACATGGACACCAAGTGCTGTTGCCCCTGGCCGCGCCAGGACGATCAATCCTGGAATGGGAGAGCCGTCCGATCGATTATCTACTGGTGTACAACTTCTTCAATGCCTTGTGGGTCTTTTTTCAACAATAATCTAAGTTCATCATTCAAGCGCCAGCGAAATTACATCTCACCCAACGATGCCCGGGTTTCGAATTTATTTCAACTCAGGTGACAAGCCTTGTCTCAATCAATCGTCTTGCATCATCCAATTAGTCCAAAAATCGCAATCTCCATACCATAAGTACCGAATTTCAACTCAGGTGACAAGCCACGTCTCAAAGAAACGTCTTGCGTCATCGATTCGAGCCCACAAATCTCCTTGCCATAAGCACTGTGTTTCGAATATACTTCAACTCAGATGACAAGCCTTGTCTCAACGAATCGACCCGCTTCATCGTTTTCAGCCCAGAGATCACAGTCTGCTTGCTATAAACACAGAGTTTCGAATATACTTCAACTCACGATGGCATCCAACCCTAGGGGCACGATGAAGTTCAACGACGTTTGTTCAGTCAATGGGTATCTCAGCTAGAAAAGTTCATGGCTCAGACCTTTGGAACCCCAGTACTGGAGATTACATATCGCGGTGAATTCAAGATTTAGCAAGAGGCGATGGAAAAACGACGATCAACGCGGATCCACCAAACTACTTGTAAATATCATTGAGAACGATCCACCGAGTTGCAATGCGTAGTCAATGCGTGGTATAAAGATACAAGATCACATTAAAAATCCCTCAAGAACGTTAATTACAATAGCATCAAGGGATCATTCAGCAAACGAGAAGTCAAAAAGACACGCGAGTTTGTCTCTACCAATTACAGCCCTCGACATTGAATTTGCTGTTCGGCACTTTCTTGGCCTGCTAAGTTTCTGGAAGCGCTTGCAATGAAGGGCAAAGCGCCAGCATCAGACAATTATACGATGTTGAAGTCGAGTATCCTTGGAGACGTGCAATCAGCAATATTTGAACAGCCGCCAAAGACCCATAGCGACAGTGATTTTTTCGTCACCCTATCATCCCGCATCTTGTCCTCGACACAGAAAAGCTTGAATTTTGTCAAGAACTACTCAATCTCATTCACTGCCGGGAGTCAAACCTTCGATCGGATTTCCTGGTCCTCCTCCCGCGGGCGAGAATCCCATTCGGAAGATCGAGCTCTTGCTTGCAACTCTTCGGGAAACAATGACTACTGTGAGGGTACCTGTAGTTTCTAGGACATCAGCTTGTTGTGGGAAGATTTTCCACTCCCAACCTTCAAAACATTATGACTTTTCCTTTCCGTCGACCCAAGGAGGCCCCGTCTTGAGAGCACAGTCATTACATCGCTGTGGCAAATGAAATGCCTATTTTGCAGAAGGATATTTCATGGCGTGCTGTTGCCACAACTCGCAAAGAAGAGATCTCATTGTTTAGGCGGTCTAGTTGCTTAACATTGGAGCGCAGTTGTCGCGTCTGCATCTACTTTCGAGCAGATCGTTTTGTCGGATAGACTTCTTTAATTCTCGTGTAGTTAGCAAACGTGTTCTTCTGTAATAAATCGGTTTCATTTGAGCACGGTCTCATCATCAACCTCGCGATCTCACATACATATTCCGAAGTACCTTCGTGCTACTTGGTCGTTAGTTGCTGTGTATTCAAACTTGCCCACTCGAAGGTTTATAGATGGCACTCCCTGTCTTGACTTCGATATGTAGCGTCCATAGTCCGAACCCTGGTCTCAGTCAGGATATCGCACCATATTCATGAGCTCCAACAGTCGATCCTGCACCGGAAATGAAACCCAGGAATTACTCCACAGACATACGGGAGATAGTAACAGTAGTTGAGCGTAGAAGGCAAGCGATGAAACCAAGTAGATCTAACATGAGTCTTTCGAAGATTAAGACTCGATCCGGTAAGATACTTTCAACAATACAAAGAAGATGATTCCTGAGCGGAGAGAAATCATCTCGGGGGAGAATGAATTTCATGACAGCTTATCAGAGATGAACGTGGATAGGAAGTAGTGCAGCTCCCAAAACTTACCAGCGAGAAAGTTCCCCGTGGTAAAGCCATGACGGTTCTTAGCCGGTATTTTCAATTGACGAGAAGGAAGCTGTAAAAAAGTAGAGGAGATCGAATTACGGTATCGAAAGCAGTAAGTACAAATCCGAGGGGGGACGGTAGAGTATCGATGAAGGCATGCTGGGGTAAGAGGAGAACAGGCATGAGCTTTCTTGTCTGCACGACTAAAACATTTCAAGACTACATTCTCGATACTCCGGATTCGAAATCCAACAAGGCCAACAAGCAAGAAGCACCTAGTATCAGGCGGAGTTGGCTGATATACCGAAGCCTTTCGACAGATAACATGACAATAGTATAGTCCCTCGATACCACCTGAAGTATGGAAAGCTGACATTGAATCGATCACGAATCCTGTTTCACGGAGACCTTGCACGCCTAATCAACAACACGAGCACTAGTAAATAGCTCCCCAAAGGGCTACTAGGATCGATAATACTCAATGCACGCATTTCGGCACCACAATGGGATCAACCTTGCATGCAGATTTTCTTTCCCGGAAACGGAGATGGCGGGTGGAGGTAATGACCGAGCATATCGATCCGGAGTAGCAAAAGACTAAAAAGTCTTCCCATCACTGAGTATCATTCAACGGGAAGGAGTTCGATATCGGATCGGTAGAACCAGTGACCAAAAATAACATCGAATTATTACATGATAATCTGTTCAACGCCATGATCTTTGTTATTTTACACCTGATTTATTATCAGTGCATCCCATGTTTCATAATGTGTTTTAGGCAGCTACGTACCCCGAGGTAATGTCTGTAACGAAGGGATGGAGGAGGTACTTCAACTATTGAAAGCCAAGGCAATCGAGTCCACCGCGAAGATTCTTGAAGATTTCCCACACAAGGGCCCGTCACGCATCGAATCTGCATTGTTGATTCCGCTGGAGATAACTTCGGCGAAGACATTTGCGCATGGAATGGTCCGTAAAGTCGGCTCGGTTCTTCTTCGACTACTCGCAGCCGTATACTTCCGTAATCAACGGCCCTGCCATCTGTACCCTCCGCCCTCTGTTGTTGCCCTTCTCGAGCTAAGATACATCGCAAGCATCATTACCACGACCTAGGCATCTTCCGTAGGCTGATTCACAAGTGTCTGTCCCCTCAGTCAGGATCCAGTCGATCGTTTCCCTCACGTGCCGATCCAGTTCAACATGCCACTTCGCCACTACCCCTTCGTCTGGGCATTTCCACCCTCCGTCGTCCCTTGAAGCCCTATACTCCTTCCCTCATCGGCCTGCCATATGTATTGCTGAAGGGCCCACGGATCGAACAATTACGGTTCCGTTTAGATTCCGGCGGAGGAGATGAAGGGGCCGCTCAGATCTGACTATCAACGATTGAAGACGGTGTGTGTACCAGGGAAGGGGCGGTTGGACAGAGCGGATTCTAGCGTGAAGTCGAAGGAGGGATAAGGTGAGAGTTGCAGAATTTGTCCCGTCAAGAATGAGAAGTCATGGGCCTCGTGTTTTGGTAAGGTGCGATACGGTGCGAGGAAAGCGGAGTAGAGGTAGGTGCGCTGAGAGGGTAAAAAAGGCAGGTGTATGTCTCTCTAATCCGTGAAATAACTTTCGATACCGGTTGCTCTAGGATCACCGCATGTTTAGTAGGATCGTGGTACTGAAAAGGACGCACCACAGCTCGACTGTGTCCTCGACAGATATCGTTTGCGCATCCTCTCTAGATATTAACGCTAGGAAGTTGTGTTTTAAGCTGCAGTTTTTTCAGCAATGGACGGAATGCTTAGTCGAAGAATACTTTCGCAATCTATGCTATCAATACCTCGTACAATGATGGCATTGTATCATCGCAAGCGGAGGATATCAGCTTGTATTACTTGAAAAGTAAATATCTGTACAACACTCATCCCTTAACGTCAAAGAGCTTGGGTTCATGTGCATTGCTGGTATCTGGAGATAATGATAAAGAAATTATGTACATGCATGATTTGAGAGGCTTGGCTTGATGAATCATAAGGGAAATTGACTGCAGGGGAATTATCTGTATCGGTACATCGACTTCAATATTACCCTATTATCTCCTAGCGCTTGTAGCCAAGCATGGGCGACACATTCAGAAAACACACCGCCCAAAAACCCAGCTCCATTGGGAACTATACTTCACAATGTCACAGACAGACAACTCTCAGCAGGTTACCCCAATCCACCCAGCTTCGATGTCACCGGTGACCGGTCCAGTGGCCATCCGTGTAATGGAAGCAGCAGATTCATCGACGCAATCGTAAGTTCAAGTAGCTAATTCTAGTCACTTCTCGTATTTTGGACCGCAGCTAAAATCGATTAATAATATTTCAGTTCCGGGTCGAAGGAAGAGCAACCTAGTCATGAAAGACCTCCTACTTCAATACCCTACGTCGGAACCTCCCACTCCTCTTATTCTTCATCTACGCCTCAACGCCTCCCTTCCTCTTCCACGGATCAAGTCACTGCGAATCCGGATGGGATGGCTTCGAGCCATCCTAGCAGCGATAGATCACCGCTCGAACCCGCCCGGATTATTACCGTTACCTGGGCCGACATTAAAAAGAGGTATAATATACCCGACTACAGGGACTACAAGAGGCCGACCCGCCCTCCTCCACCACCGCCACCCCCAAGAAGTAAGCCATCCCCACCCCTCACATTTTATCTTTTGATCTCCTATTTTTCCACCTTGTCACCGCCGGCCACTCTCTCTTTCCCCAACTTTTGAGTCAATGCTCGGATAATCTACTTTTGCTGATCATCTATGTAGCTCCGGAAATGGCTGCTCTGATAGGTCTATGGGAATTACGAATCCAAAGTCAGGGATTCACACCGGTTGACTATTCGGGGCTCTGGTGAGATTCCGCGAAGGTTCCTGACATCTGGATCCCAAATCCCGGATCATGTCAATCAATATTTATTCAAAGGGCGGAGATTCATCACGAGAGCATAGTTTGAGAATAGTGTGCAAGGCTTATGGTCGAGAAATTAGAGAGTTATCGGCTGTTTTAGGAACAATTCACCATGAAATATTTAAAGTGGACACGGTACTGGTGACACGTGTAATCGCAGAGTCTGAGATCTATGGACCGTCTACTTTGCCAGTATTTCACGAGATTGACCTTGACATTTGTCTTCGTTGCTTTCGCCGCCACCATTTCTGTCGTATTATAGGTCCAATCGAGAGCATTCCTACAGTGACGCAAGAAGAGTCGAATCACCTGGCCATTGTTCTAATTGACAAAGGTTGGAGTGGTTACTGTAAAACAGTGGTTTCGAATCCATCCTCTTTATTCAATTCAATCTTCTTTACTCTAAGTTGGGTACATTTCAAAACGTGCAAAAGTGACAAGAGGGCAAAAATGATGAAAAATAATTGATGAAAGCTACGATAATCAACAAGAATGGACCATTCATCACTACATCTCCCTCTAGATCCCTTTGTCTTCCTGCGCCAGTAACATTGACGACCCCGTCGCTTACTCCCGTATCATGGTAAATCGTGCAGAATAGTTGGCAAGAAGAAGGCGTTCTCATTACCATTTCTCTCCTCCCCTAGATCTCGGTCTAAATCTATCACAAGCAACTGCACCTCCGGAAAATTCGCTCCATCACTGTCGGGATACTTTCAACTCGTAGGGCAAGAAAGCCTCGAAATGCCGGTGAGAACCTTTAAGGAATAATAGGGATTCTGTTGTCAGTGAATTGACATTCGTACTGCAGCCTCAAGCCAAGGTTCACGACGTTCGAAAACATTTGGAGCGACACAACATATGGCTTGAACATCCCAGCTTCCACCAGTACACCAAATTACACGATTTGATCATGATAATCCTTGACAGGCAGCCAGAGAAAGGATTACGAGCTATTTCCATGAAAAAACTCCAACAGACTATCCCATCCCAGATCACTGATGGCACTCAAAAGCTTGGCGCACTCAAATTGCTAGAGGTTACCCCTGAATTTAGTKCCATGACCTGGGATGGGATAGGCGAAAACACACCATTCGACCAATTTGCGTTTTCGAAAAGCGCCCTCGACGCGATTATTGCAACACAGAAGACGAGTATTGATGTCATAGAGGAGACAGGGGAATCTATCTACTTTAGTTCTGTCGGTCTTGAACGAGTACACAATCGATACTTCTTACCCGACTTTGTACCAGGGAATCGCGAGGAGGATAAGTCACTTGGTTTGACAATACCCAGGCCAGATTATGCGTATGGATATAAAAATACTTTTGTCAAACAAGATGGTGGATCCGTCTCACTAGTAGCTAGGGGTATCCCCGGAGACATGGTCTCCGTTTGCCCCAATATCATCCACCCATTCATGGTCGTCGAGTTTGGAGGGACAGACAGAACATTAGAAGCCGCAGAGAACGAAGCGATCCGCGCAGGAGCAGCGCTCGTCAATGCTCACCACGAGCTTCGAGTCAAAGCTGCGGAAGCAAAAGCCGCGAGATGTGCCGAACCGGAACCAAAGGTCTTTCCTATCGTCCTTATTGAGGTCGCTCAGCTACCACCGGCGCCCGCATCCCACTTCCCCGAACCTGAACCATCTGCCGAGCTCGAAACGATCGCCTTTTCGTTCGCATGGGTCCCCCAGATGGCGAACCTGTTCGTGCACTGGTACGAGGATCGCGGGCCCAGACTTCCACCAGCATTCCATGCGACGCGTATCAACTCGTACCTCTTTTGCAAACCAAGCGATCTTGACAAATTCCGTGATGACATCATCAATATTCTAGAGTGGGCAACGAAGACGCGTCAAGACGACATTGTGAAGATGATGAGGGACATCTTTCCAGACGATCGAGATGGGTCTGGAGCTTCGATTCCAAAGCCAGGATGAGGTTGGTCTCGATACTGGCCAACATTTTGGAAAAAGTGGGGAGTATTAGGTTGGCACACGAGCGTGAAGGGAATTGATTGGGAAGCTATAGAGATCATGCTTTAGCAAGTTGATACTCTGATCTCGATTGTTCTCTACTGCACCATCCCAGTAAATAATTGCTGGTCTTAGGAGTTGGCGCACAAAGCATGTCCCTCTATTTCGTGTCAAGCATTCAGTATGGGATATGATCGAGGAGATTTGGGTGATCATTCTTCCATTGACCTTAGTAGAGTCAGCCTCTTTATTACAAACTTGGAGTTCATGCATTCATGTAGGCCTTTCACTGACAATCTCCTTTGCTACGCGGCCCTCCTGCCGCGAAACCGCCTTTGCTGCTGCATGGTCTTCTTTGATGCCGAACCTCCATTGCTGCACGGCCTCCTTTGCAAACTCTGTTTTGTTGCAAAACCTGCTTTGTCGCAGAGTCTGCGCTATGCAAGCACCCGCAGCTCCACAGCTTCCGGCTCTCCTGAGCATGGAAGCTTGCATAAGGCCAGCACAGTTTATGGAGAGCTAGGGCTTAAAATCTCATCTCACCAGTCCTCGTGATTGAAACATACATTTGGGAAAATACAGGCTGGCGATAAGATCTTCGGCATCAATCGCTGGGGAAGGATTATTTTGCTGAGCGACCATAGCTCGCTGTTCTCAGACGAGGACGGGTTGAGTATGCCCAGTGCTATTTGAGAAAATTATGTACTTTTTGATGTCACCCATGCTGTCTTATCTGTTCATTGGTATATGATGTCTTCTCCAGATGAGACCTTTCAATCGAGAGTTCTGCGAAACTATGAGCCCTCCTCCGGCGTGTCGGACTCCTCGGAAAATCCGTACTCCTCCCTGCAGTCCGATGGATGTTGAGTAACAGCGGCCGAAAGCGATCGCGCAGGTCCCTGCAATCCTATATATTCCGTCTTTGTCGAACCAGACCTTGGGCAAAGTCTGTTACCTACATTCGGTGCTGGTATCTTTGCGGAGGATGGCTTTGGTACCCATTCCAATATGAAGAATTCTTGGAAAAGCTGAGCTGCTACGGTGAAGCAACACGGTGATCTGGAGAAGGTGTCAGGACCCTCACTGCACGTCCTGTACGATGCGTTAGGAGATACGGGAGCAGAAGAACTGCTATCTCGTCTGCGCAGCAGGCATTGAACTGAGTAGATCGTTGACTGGGGAGTGGCTGGTGGCGTCAAGGAAATTTTTCACGCGACGAGCAACGTTATATGGTCAGCAAGAGGAGAATTCAACGCAAGGCATTTGCCTTTCAAATTACAGAATTAGTCTAAAATAGAAATCAACTCCTCGACAGCTGCAATTGATCTCGATCAATATTGAATAACACCGGAGAGGACGACAAGCACGTGTGGCTTATCCGCAGTTCCAAGGTCTCCTTTCAGTGTTTCAAATCCACGACAAAATCTGCACACATTCCCATCTTCCACATCGAAAACCGGGAATGTAGTGACGCACACACAACCAAGCGTACCTTGCCTATTGCGTACTACATCGTGCCCACTTTCTGGGTTGGTTCCCTGCTGGTTGCTGCTTCGCATTCGAACCTTCCTCGTCGGCTTGGTCTGAAGCGCTGCGATCAATGTGGCGATGCTTCTTGCGCGAAGCGTTGGGGCTTCCTTCTACATCAGAAGGTTCTGATGTACGACGTCTCTTGCGCTTCTCTTCGACCTGCTTCCCCTTCACCTGCTCGTCATCCACCTGCTTGCCTTGCACTCGCTGGTCTTGCACTTGCTGGTCTTCCACTTGCTGGTCCTGCGCCCGTTTCTCCTCCACCTGCTTATCTTCTACCTGCTTGTTTTTAGGCACTTCCTCCAGCTGGCTCATCGCACGAATCTTGTCCCCCTCGTCTTCCAGAATATCTTTATAGGCGAGCTGGAGTACTTGTGCGTGACTTATACCCGGGTGTCCTCGTCTCTATAGAAGAATCAGTATTCTACTATATACGTTTCAACTCTTCTGAAGGTACTTACGACATCCTGGAAGGAGTCGAACACTTTGGGATGTATCTCCCGGACTTGGTCGAGTATAGATGCCATCAACAATTCAGTATCAGGGATTTTCGAGTCTTTGTTCTTCCCCTGAGCGATTGTGATATTCGGGCGGCGTTTTGGAATGGAAACAATGGCATAGTGTCTCCCAGGGGGCATCTTTGGATATGGTATGAACAAGCCCGGCTCTCCATCTTTCATTCCCGAATCTACCAGTGAGGCATTGACCGAAGGCGCTGGCATTTTATTAGGTCCCAGCTGAGGAAATTCAGCCTGAGCCCGATCTGCCAAGATACTAATCTTCTTGTAGATTGAGAAATAATCCACCAGAGGTACCTGTGGTCTTTGCCGCGAGGAATTTTGACCCATCTGGTTGCTTGTATCCGTTGGAAGATTGAAGGGAGACGGAGGCGCTGCTCGATTCTCGGGAGTAACATTCGTAGATGCTGCAAGTTCTACCTCCTTTAGTACTCGTTCAAAAGGTCGTACGATATACAGGAGCTCTTACCAGCCGATCCGCGATTTGGCCCATGGGCGACACATCCTGAAGACTTTGTGCCTAGAGTGTGCCCAACAGACATCTTGGGGCCCTTTGGAGATCCCGAGGTCTTTGAAGAATTCTCTGCCCTAACCATTTTTGATGGTGCAAATCTCGACAGAACGTTAATATGTAAGCGTCTATGTGAGTGTATTGAAGAGGGAGAAGTCTGCTGTGACTCTGGAATGTGTGCGATGATCAGGAACCAGGAGTATCCGGTAAAAAGAGTAGCAGAAAAAAGGTTGGAAAAAGAAAACGCGTTTCTTTTTATTTTTATTTTTTAATGCGTGGTGTTTGTTACCACCACAAATATTATAATCGCGTTTTCCACCATCATATACATCACATTTATGAATATTTTACCAACCCTACTAACTAAGGTTACCACAGCTATGATCGAAAGCAGCCAATGGATAGAATCTTTATCTCGGCGAGCCAAGCTACGAAACCAGTGTATGCATCGCCTACAGTGCTAAAGCTGTCACATTGGAGCTGTAACAAAAGAGCGGCTCCAAGAAGGATACTGGGTCGTGAGCTTTTCATGGCGACGAGGAATCAATTTCAACATCTGCTAGAACGGAATCCAACGCCATGTATTTGCCCTTTGGGTCACAGGAATCTATCGGTAAAGAGATATCATCTCCGTAAGAGCTACAATTGATTTCGATCAAGCTTGAATAACACCAACAAAGAAGAGAAAACCGTGTGGCTCATCCGTAATTTCCTGGACTCCCTTCAGTGTCGAGGGTCCATATTCCCCTTACTTTCTTGAGTCCATACCACGAATTGCACACAATTCCAACTACCACATCGACGACCGGAGGTGTATTGACTGGCACACGGCAAGCGCACCTAGCCTAACGCTTGCGTCTTCATACATCCGCCTGCTTCCCAGATTTTTCGTGCGCGGCCGGGTCTCCGATATCTGAGACTTGGAGTCCGGCATCCAAACGTTTTGCGCGAGGAGCGGCAAGGTCTTTTCCAATATCGATTGGTTCCGACGCACGGCGTCTCTTTCGCGTTTCTTGAAGTTCTTGTCCTTCAAGATTCTCATCCTCTTTGCGCCTCTTCTCCGCGAGATCCTTCACAATCTGGCGATAGTCCATATGAGGATTCTTGAGCTTCTACAAAGCTGTTAGTATCATATCATTCGCATCACGTTGCGTTCTTTATAATACACCTACATAAATCTGCAGCGTGTCAAATGTCTCCTTATTAATCTCTCGGAGACCGTCCAGCATTCCTGCCATCAACGTAGCTTGAGTACGAAACTCCTCCAATCCCATACTCTCTTGTGGGGATGCAGACTCCTTGCACTCGTCAGCGTGCTCTAGTGTAGGTTGAGTGAGATCTACCTTAAAGGAAGCCGCTGACATTCTGTCGCGAAGTATCGAAGGTCTGTTAGTACCATACAGCCGATGTATCTTTCCAAACCGACGCGCGACAAGCGCCCATTTCATGAATTCTAAATCTGGGAGTTTCAAAATGCTCTCTGGACTCGAAATGCCTGCCATTTGAGCTGGAGTAAGACGACTCGGTGTCAGCTGAGTTGGCGAGTTTAGGCAGTCTTGAGCGGTTGCCCAGCTCTCGCGAGACGGTGATCTTGATACGATAGGCCCTGCTTCCTTCAACGCGCATTCAAAATGCTTGGATGATATTCAAAAGCTCTTACCGGCTGGTGAGACGTAATCTGATGAGTTTGTATTCATAATGTATCCAAGGGATAATTTGTAGTTTTTGGGCGAACTTGCGGGTTTGAAAGAATCTTGTTCTTCAGCCATGTTGGACATCGGACTAGATGACTGGCTGAATGAGGCCGCTCTGGTGGATACGAGCAAGAGAAGGTCCAAATCACTATGAGAAAGAATACAAGATAGAAGGTTCGCTCGGCAGAAGAATGTATGAAGAAAGAAAATGTTTTTGACTACGGATTGTGCGTGTCACTACCACATACATCACCTTTACCGAGATTTTGCTAATTTTACTTATCGATGACTCCGAAGCTCCTATCTCGAGTGGCTAACCTAAATCAGCTTTGGTTTCCTAATTTCGGCGAATCTACCCGAAGGAGCCAACAATGTGTAGACCGCCTATGATACCGAGGCAGTCTAATCGGGATTGTAACAAGACCACTGAATCCCGAGAATGAGATTTGATAGATATAACCGTCAGCGTGGGAATATGGTATTTTTGCTGATATAAAGCAATTGTTCAACCAGTATAAGGTCCCGGCAGAACCAGGTGACAAAAAAACGGTGGGAAATCATCGCCTGGATACTAATTTTCTCGTCTCAAGATCTGCCGCCAAGACCTGTTCAGCCCTTCGAGATATCCCTTGGAGTTCTCATGCTGGCAAACTAGATCGTCCCACCACGCGTTGAACTGAAATTCCGAAAGCTTTGTACCACCCTTCACCGCCACGCGAAGCCAGAACCATTCTTTACCCAAGGTCAAGTCAAATGATCCCATGTCTAAGGAGGACAGTAGCTTTCGGAACTCGTCGTCGAGTGCCTGGCCTAGCTTTTCTATTCTTTCGAGTCGAGCCAAGGCTTCCATTAGGATAAGTCTACCAGACTCAATCTCCGCCAGCTCGCTGTCCATCCGGTCGAATCGAGCTTGGAAGGTTGTGCTGAAGTGACCTACCCCTGGCAAGGGTGGTACGTGACAGTTGGCAAGTACTTTCTGCCAGGAGATTGAACTCAGATCTCGGTGCTCTAGTGATTGACTCCGATAATGGGTATCGACAGCTTCGATTACTTGTTCATATGTTTTCCGGAGTCCAAGTACGTTCCTAGCGAGGATGTTGATTGTTGCGCTAGCTATGCTGGCCCTGGCGTAAAGGTTTCGATTCACCATCCCTGCATCGATTTCCTCGGAGGACCTTTTGAGCGCACAAGCCAAGTGATTAGAGAGTTGGAAATCGACGCTTATTACACTTGAGTTGGATGATACCTCCTGTTCTTGCAAATAGACCAAGACACGTGTGTCTAATACTTCAAGATCCTGTAGCCTTTGGAAAAATGGATACTTGGTGAGGGATCGATTCAGCGGTAATTGTGATAGGTCTTCAAGCTTCAAGATAAAAGCTGAAACGGCAAGCACAGTACAAAGGGGCAAGAGGACGTATGTAGAGAGCATCGCTCTGAATCTCCGATTATTGCTGGCAAAGCAATTAGAGAAGGTAAGCCCCAAGCCTCTCGATTTGTGTGCCAAGCCGCTCCCCTCTGTTTTGGCCATCTTTTATGGGCCGAGGTCAATCTCTCGAAAGTATACCTGGCGGACATATGCACATGACTACTCATACATCGTTGCGCTTCATAACGTGGCCGATACTATGCATCGTCTCTTGATCGTGATTACCAAAGTCTTGTTCGTCTGGCTTCTCCTTTCCCTAGGCTTGATATCAGTGTCCGCCTATTACTCCTCCGTGCAGCCGTACGCTTCCATGAGTCCGCAGCAAGTGAAAGAAAAATCCTGGCCCGCTACTATCGCCGTGTGCTATCTCTGTCCATGTTTTCTGCTCGTCGTTGAGTGGATAAGGGACTTACAAGTGGGCTATAGAGGTCGACGCAGGCGCAACCCAACAGAACGTCAATCGAACCAGATCCATCAGTTTCCAGATTCTCTAGAGAGCGAGATGATTCCCGGTCGTGGCACCGAAGACCAGCAGTGGCTCTACAGATACGGCGACCGTATTGTGGATACAGAAACACTACATCCCGATGACTCCATGTCTCAGAACGACTTTCGAGCGTTTCCCGCGGGGAATGTAGCTCATACCTCCCGACGTATACAACACCCAAGGAGGCGATATCAGAAAAGGTCTTGATCGGTGGCCAGAATAAGGACTCATCGATAAGGACTGGATATGGCTGGTTGATCTTGATCCAAGTCTTCAACGTCCGCGCCACGAAGTCGAGCAGATGCGCAGGAGATTTTATCTGAACAACGAGCCCGAGATGAGAAGTACAGCGAAAAAAGTCCTTTCGTTGTACAGAACCCCGGAGTTCCATGCGATTGAATTAGTCACGTATTGGGTGGAGTCTGAATCTTTCGTTGGCCGCTACGACGAATGGCCGCGAGGTGTCCAAAGGCCACCTTCTCCAAGTTTTCAACCATCAGCTAGCCCATGAATGTCACCTCACGGAGAGCCAGGTATTTGTTCCAGAGAATGGTGATGCGCTCCGTTGTCAAATGGACTGATGCACCAAAATGGAAGCCCGGTAATGCGGGTGAAACCGAGCGTTTCCTAGCTAGGATAACCGTTCTTCTGCTTGCAGACCGAAGCATTTGAGTCCCCTGATATGTCCAGGATACAGCTGGCCATTGGGGCAGAAGATTCTTCAGACAACCAAGACAAACACAAACATTTTCTACAAAGAGGAGGAAAAAAGAAAGAAGTCTAGAAAGCAAAGCTTTCATTTACGCCAAAGGATTGTATATTATACACACGAAGACAACCCTACCAATGTCAAACTGTCTGTTCGATGAAGACATAATTCCCTCAAGCAACCTGAAAAGCCATTCTCTACCCACATCCTTGTCTCTCTTCCGCCAGCGCCAACATGGCAGACTTTACCAAATCGTGCCAGCTTGTCCCTTTCTCTTGCGGCCTTCAACGCCAGCTATCAAGCATCAACCACTCATCACCCGCCTTTTCAATCCTCGCGTGCGCGGTAGCAGTAAATCGCAAAGCCGCAATACTAGTCTTCGATACTTGTCTATGGTACAATCAAGAGACGAGAATCATCCGTGATGGTGCTGACTACGACAATGATTATGTCGGTGTAAGCGCTTGTAGCGACAGTAATCGGTATCGGACTTCGTGTGTGGGGTAGAAACTCAGCATCTGAGGCGGGAGAAGGAGGTGAGGGAGGTTCATGCAGCAGGTGAAGATGCGGACGTAGGACGATACGGTTGAAGGCGGGGTCGGTGCGGTCTGTAGTCAATGGTGAGATTAACGGTCGGTTCCGGTATTCAAGAGATATTTTCAGGATAGAAGGATTGGAGTATGAGGACGTAAAAGCAAGAAAGCCGTAGAGCGTGACAAGGAGCTTGAGGTCGATGTTGTTGCTCTTTCGACCGTGCGGCGCAGTTATGAAGACAGCTTTGATATCTTTCCCCTACTCCGCAACGACCAATGCTACTATCCGACCACCGCAGGAAAGCTGCACGACCCTTTAAGCATCTAGTAGACAACGGCTCGGTAGATTTTTCGGAGGTGGCCACATTAGATTTGTCTTTTCCTGGAAGAAATATTCCAGTTGCATTTGACTTGTCCGTATCGACTGAAGGCATTGTCTCAATGTGCGAAACCGGCCAAATCGGTACTACGGTTTCCATTCGATCCCCGCAACTGCTGTTGACGTATTCATACATTCAAAACCTCCACACCCAGATTCTGTACATGTGGCAGATTATCCTCGAACTCCTACATCCAATCACACCTTGAAAAGATTGATTATATCATCTTCTCCAAGATCCAATGGCAGATGCTAATATCGATCAACATACAGACATGCCAGATCCGGCCAGAGCCAGAGGTTCCAAATTTATCATCAGCCTATCTTTGATATTCGTATTGGTCGCCATTTCTATGATATGGATAGTTGGTGAGAAAACCGACGAAATCCCTCCTATCGACCACTACAAAAGAGAATGTATACGATTTCTTCAATCCGTCGACGAGCTTCCCCATTTTCCTCTTCCACCTCCAATCACCAACCGTGTTCACGGTCGAAGTCTTCTCGATCTTGGTGTGCCAGAAAAATACGAGGAGCTAGAGAATGCTCACGCGAAGTGTTGTTCCACCTTTAAAGAAGTAGGTCGTCAGTGGGAGAAGGTTCTCTCTATGATCGCTCGGACCTATTCTTCGTCAGCCTTCGCCCTTTCCGACTTTGAGCTTGAGTACCAAATCGAAGTGTTGGAGGACCGATTCAAAGAAGCATTCTCGGCATTTAGCCATCTGGATGATCGTTCCAAGATCTTCGATGCTTACAGAGAATATACGGCGAGGGTCATCAATGCGGATACTGAGGGCCAACTTGATAACAAAGCTCGATTCGCAATTGCCCGACGCCACCAGGCAGGGGAATGGAAGGATAAAATCACTGATGGTGGCCCGAACAAAATGTGGCGCGACTTCAGTGCAAGAAAGGATACGATGCAAAGAGCGCAAGCGAGTTTGTCTGAGCTGGAACGTAACGCGATTAAAATGTCGGCGCTTCATGGAATGCTATCAGAGATCTACAAAAGTCTCAAGATATTTAAGATAATGGCTGACCATTTGTACAACAACAAGAGTGGTGATTCTGACACTTCGGGTACTCGAACGGAATACTGGATCGGATTATGGCATAACTTTCGACGTGAACCCCGAAGCGCGATATTCTCGCTCGGGCAGGCTACCTACAATGGATTATGGCGTGTTATTCAACGTGAGCCGCGACAAACGACTTCCTCGTTGAGGCGTCAACGAGTTCATTCAGCGTTTCAACAAGCCGTGCTACGAACCAATTTCTCAGAAGCTTGGACAAACCTAAGCGCAACGAGAGATGACGGCGAGCCTGGGATCGTGGTGAACATCAAGTTGGAATGGTGTGACTCATGACTATGAACGCAGGTTGGGATGCACCTATACAGATACTCCGAAATACTTTTGCTGCTCAGACGTTGCATGCTGAAATCTCTTCCTACGTCCGACTCCTACTATTATCGGGTTCGTCAGTCACACATCGGTTGTGCGGGGAACCTTTGTCCAAGTTCTACGAATTATTGGAGGGTTGCCTAGCTCGACTTCAACGCTACGACGCCACTGGAATCTAAGCAGGTCATGAGAGTTTGATTCCTTTGGGTCGAGCGTATCAAAACTTTCTTTGGATGGCCCTTCACTGCTTGGAGATGCCCGATGGTGGGAACCACAGGCACAGGAGTATCGTGGTCGCACCTAGTATCTGGAAGGTTGAGGCGGATGAACCTTGTGGCTTTATTGTCTCGCTAAGTCTTTGCGGTTCATCCAATTTTCCTCGACTAATGGTCTGGTCCGTAAATACTCCCCTCCGTGGCTATCTCGTCGTATATCACACTTCGCTACTCGTGTTGGAACTGTGAAGAGCCGAGCTGATGATGTATGTATCAGGACGTAAACCTTCAAAGACCACAGACATGAACCTCTTGCTCAATGCCTGTGCTTGTGTCCAGCTCCAACACAAAAGCTTTTTCAAACCCCATAGCCAAATGCGTCTCCAGACCGCAGATACGATTTGTCCCCATGACCATTGCCGAATATTTGTCCAATCCCAAGACTCGTGCTGTCTCCGAACCCATTGCCAGATATCTCTCCACTCCCATTGCCACATGCCCCAAGCCCATCGCCAAATTGATGCCCAAATCGCAACCACATCTTCTCTCCACTTCCGCAGCGATACATATCCCCAAACAGCTGATGCAATGTATCCCAACGAATCCAAAACCCCCCTCACACCATTGCTCAACGCCTGAAAGTCGCCCCGAAGGGCATTTCCAACCTCCCCCCAAGAGCATTGACCATCAGCACACAGATAATACAACTCAGTATGCCACATAGAAAACATCCAAAGATAGATTCCAAACCCAACAGGCACGAACCAACGCCAATGGCGGCAAATGAATCGCAGAGGGAATATCACCACGGGGACCCAGAATCTGATCTTCCCTCCTAACCGGCGCAAAACTCGAAGAAAAGATGCCCAAAAAAGTAGAAATCTCCCTTCCAAAGCTTGGAATAAGTCAATGGCTGCCTTGAACGAGTAGTACGGTACAGTTGCAGCCAGGATAAGTGGCCATACATTACTCCACAGGTCGAAGAGAAGCTGCCGGAGGTTTCCGAAAGGGCTGCCTGGTTCTGCGAATATTGTGAAGAATGTGGGGATGATGATGAGGTAGGTATTCCTGATCCATGCCCGTAGATCGATGGGGTAGTAGAATTCGTCGCGCCGGGGCTCGGGACGGCGAACTTTGTTGCTTGGCTTGGGATGGCGAGCCATATTGCTTAGCTTGCGAGGGGAGCGAGGTAGTGGGTGAGGCGCTGGTATTGATAGGTTTTGACGAGTAATTGTTGGGAGGATTCGGCGTTGCTAGACAGATTGGTTGAAGGTAGGCATTGAAGGGTCGGTGGGCGCGTTGAAGGGGGTGTCTGGCGTGTTCATTGGTTTCCGAAGGCAGACGTGTTTAGGAAATTGGGGTCTGCTCTGCGTGCGTGTAATATTGTAGGTCGGTTAGGAATAATATCAGTGGGTTTGCCTTGGGGCTTGGCTTGCAACGGCAAGTGCCGCTCGGTGTTTCCTGATTACGACCTTCGAATAACGAACTATGCATATGCTTCCGCCTAGGTAATGAAGATCGTAGTTTGCAATTGGACTCTGTACCTTTTACTAAGTTTCTCAGGCCGTACAGATCTACTATATCACACTCAAAAATCTCCCAAATTGAGCAGCGGACAGCGCAACACATCAGCAATGTTATTAATCGCAGTGGATGACAAGCTCGTTCGAATTAAGTCTATCGGCAAGAAGCACAAGTCTATTGCTAATTCAAGGATGTAAAACAGGACTCCATGGATCTGACAAAAAAGTTGCGGACAAAGTCGGACGTGAGCATAATCCGTCGCCCCCAACAGTAACGGCGAACAGTATTCAGATAGCAACTCCCCAGCTTGTCGAGTATTTATGCGAGAATCGTATCCTCGATACTTGTTCCATCCTTTCCCCACGGAATCAGCGGACCTGTTTGCCGTAGTTTTTCCTAGGCTTCGCGGGCCCCCGACTCTCGTAATTGATTGTTGGTGCAGGATCGGACAAGATGGCTGGAGGGCGGGCCAACCATTCTGAATCATTTCCATGCCCGCCTTTACCAGGTTGAACCCCACCAGCACTTGTGCTCACCTCTTCACTCAGCTGGCTTCCACCTAGATTCTGCACTGGTTTTCTCTTGCGGGCTTGACTCTTGCTGCCAGCTAATTCTTCTGGTGCAGCTTGTCCGACGTTATAGTGGATCCGCAGGCCTCGTAGCAATGCCGCTCCAAACTTATCACTTCCCGATGATTTGATCTTTTCGGGAAGGTTGAGATTGCCAAGATGTTGCTTGGCTAAATCCCAATGGGGACCTTCGGTGGATATTTCATCGCGGATACTAAAGACCGTTAGTGTGAAGGTGGAAAATCTGCTCGCCGAAATTAAGTCGTCGAGGAGGAAGGGGAGAAGAAGTCAGAGAAAACAGTCAGAGAAAACAGTCAGAGAAAACAGTCAGAGAAAACAGTCAGAGAAAACAGTCAGAGAAAACAGTCAGAGAAAAAGCACTTACAAAGAGTCGCCCAGTCGGAGCCAGAGTAGACATCCGACGCCAAACTCGTTGCACAGAGCGGTGAGGTTACCTGCATGTTTTACCGCTCCCTTGATTGTATCGCGCTTGATTGCTTTTCCGTAGTTCGCCAAGGTCCTCGCTTTCTTCTTGATATCTGCGTGCTTGGGCAGACGGAGCAACTCCAGGGCCATCTCATGGAGAACGAGGAATAGGAACTGCCGAAAAATTCTATCTTTTTTGGTTTCCCTTGGTATTACCTCAACATCAATACAGAACTGGACAAAGAAGGTCCGGTCAATTGTAGGACTTGTGGCTGGCAGCGTCATGTACGGTCGAAGGCTGGCCATTATATATTCGTCCGTGATGTCCCGTCGTTGGAAGCTTGCTAACACTTTATCAAAGGATTGGGGCGTATGAAGTGATGTTAGGTCGAGGATAACACCATTTGGTCGCCAAGCCGATGGTGTCGATGTGACTGGTGCGTTGTGTGAGATCTCAGGTTGGGTTTGTTTATCTGGACTCGTGCCACGAGTTTTAGGAGGCGTACACCCAAGTACAATGCGGTCTAGCATCTCTTGGTCATTTTCGGACTCTTCCCATATGGTACGACGACGTTTCCTTGGCGTCAAAGGAGTATTTGCGGTTTCGTTGCTATCAACGGGATCAGACTCCTCAGGAAACCGTGCCGCTAACTGTTTCAAGATCCGTCGATGTTCCGGCTTAACCGCCTCTTGAGGCATTTCGTAAAGTTGTCTACAACCCTAATAATTATAAGTTGTTGTCATTGCAATTCACAAAGCTACTCGTACTTCGTCTGTCAGAAGTCTAAGAAATTGACTTCGCCAAAAGGTGGCCCGCTCCATATTAGTGACTGGTGCGGGAGGAGTCGCGTCTTGCTTGCTATCAGCTTCTCTTCCATCATTGAAATGCCAGAATAATACATACCGTAGGGACGTGGGTTAATCTCCATGGCGTTCATTCCTTCGTGATTCAATAGAATAGCTAAGCGGTACGCAAGTCGCTGAAATTGGTACGTATGGACAGGAGCAGCAGAAAAGATGGCGGTAGTAGAAGACGTTGGAAAGCTGATAGCAGCAGTGGAAGATGAGGAGAAAATCTCGATACGGGTACGATGGATCATGATGTCGAAGCTAGAGTAAATTGGAACATAACAGTTTGGAATAAACAACACCAAAAGTTGATCCGAGGATTGAACATCCTTCATCATCCATCATTACGGCTGTAATCTGAGGTCGAACCATAGAATGCTGTTAGCAGATCAAGAGCTGATTGTCTTTCGACTTCCGTCTTGCGAATCTCGTCCATTTCGTTCCAGAACCGTCATACGGCTTGTGTTACAGATTGAATATCACTGGACTGCTATCGATCGCCAACCTGACAATGTCAGTGGTGTTCGCAGGTACGAAAATCTAATTACAGACTATCAGTGTTAAGTTCTTCTTGGAAATCCTCTCGCTCTCTATCAATTAGGAGGCGATGGATTCCCTTGGTTGGAGGGAAATGCTTTCCATCGAATGGAGGGATATCGTTTCCTTAAGTCGTGAACAGCTGGCTTGGTTCCGTTGGGGAGATATGGCATCTTTCGGTTGGGCAAGTACCGAATTAATCCAACAGGACCTACGCGAAGCCATCAAAGACGGTATGGTTGAGGCCATCCACTCGTTGGATCCGTTGATCCGGGACAACATGTGTTTGCTCTGCCCCGAGTTCCTGAGCAGCCATGCCTTTCCAAGTACTCCGCAAGAGGCGGCTGCCATGGCCCAGTGCGAGCTGCTTCTGAAGCATGCTACCTGCTCTGCACGACATCTAATATTACCTCAAATGATATCACCCACCACATTCGCAGATGTAGGGACTGCTGTGATCGCAGTAGTCGGCATCGTTATTATATGGAAAGGCGTCGGTCCTCGGTCAAGGAGAAAGGTATATCGACATTGACTGCGCAGATGAATGATCCAAGCTGACTTATATAGACGGGCAAGGTGAACCGCTGGAGGCAGAAGCGCAATGAGATGAGGCGATGGGTGTATGGTGCAATGCAAGGACAGGTGACCATCACCTCTTATCACGTATTTCAGCTGAGAGCTTACGGATAGTGCGGAAACAGCATTTCCCGCGACTGCTTCCTTTATTTCGGAGAGCGAACAGGAATGTCCGAGTTGTAGATGCTGTCGAGGCACACACCCTAGGTGACGATGCAGCAACGCCACATACCAGCGGCATGGAGCCAACCAACCATGCGTCAATCACTACACCGTCGGAAAACTCGCGTGGCGAAGTGGGAGACTTAGCAACGCAGCCAGAGAATCGTGTTGACCCAACAACGCCGAAGACTAACGCCAGAAAGCCAGTGAATGATGCAGCAAACGGTCAACTGTCAGACAAGTCAAGGCGAGAGTTGCGTTTCACACCTTCCCCGAGGCGTACCGATCGTATGAGCAAGTCCCCATCCAACAATGCTCGAACTCCAAGAAGCAGGACGAACAAGAAGAGCCACAGATGATGGAGACAAGATTAATCTTGGGCAGGGATTATGGGGCTGTGAAATCGATGCAGATTAGTACATGCTTCACAGTACCTCCACAGCAATCCTCTCGGCAGTCGTTTCACCGTTCTGAGCGCATGATGCCAGCATCTGGCTCCGGGATCTCGGCTGTTTCAAGAATGAATCTGATACGTCTCCTAAAGCTCATTGCATGATCTCAGCCGGTTTCCGTTTCGTTGCCTATCATGTGAAGACATGACCGAACATGGTACTTGACCCTCCAAGGTTTTCAACAAAGATTGGCAGCTGGACATGGAGATGCGGGAGATTGGATCCGAATTCTGATGGTTCTCGCGTGGTTGAGTACGAAGGAAGAGCTTCACCGACGAAACTTTCGCCAACAAACCAGCTAACTTGTTCATTGTTGCATAAGGAAAGAGTTCGGAGGTATCCAGGCGGACAGCAAGCGGTGGTACCGTCAGCCTTCCAAGTCCACCAACCTCTCTATCAGCATATCTCTCACTAGTCCGCTGACCAGCTCTTCGAACCACGAGGACTGTACGAGAAAACCAGACCACGGGGTGCCAGAAATCGTTTGTCGCAGCGGTATTGTTATACTGAATACACCCCGCCTATTTCTTTCCTCCCAAAAAATCCTTTTGAAATCACAGACAGGAACCATCTTTTTCAAGGTCGATGACATCCTAATTACGGCATCCCATTGCAATATTCCAAGGTTATCGCTTCATTCGACTACTCGTCTTCCTCGCGTCCATCTCTTGTCCTACGACGATCAAGCAGCATCCGAGACGCGGGCGCTAGAGCAGATGTACTCTATTCATTTCCTTATGGGTGGCCGTAGGCGCAAAAGTTCCCTCCAGGTGGACGCCAAAGGCGCTGGGGCCGGATAGCATCTAGGTCGTACGACGAGCTGATTATCATCTGGGAAACACTGAATGATGGTCGGTGGGTAAAAACTTCCGTCTTAAGTCAGGGAGAGGTTCTATGTGCTGCTGCAGGATCGCCGTTCCTATCACAGTCCGAGTTGAATAAATAAGCACATCAGCATGCAACCGCGACTTCTCGAAAATATGCTCCTCCATACCCAATATCCAGGACCTGCGAAATCTTACAGAATGACGCACGAAATGATAGCGTAGCTCCTCCATGTCGAGTATACACAACTCGACTACCTTAACTGGGTCACTAGACCGGCGTATATCCATCTTGCAAAAACAATGGCTCTCTAGCCTTAATCTTGTCACACAATTCAATCGGTGGCATTCTGGTCGCTGATCCTCTTGTCCAGCAAACGAGGCGACTCGTGGATTCGATTGTTAGGAAGCTGCTCCCCTCGTCGATGCGCTCGCTGATCTTATGGGTGTAGCGACGATGTTACCGCAGACCGCACTGAAAAGCCCAAGTCGATGCAGAAGAGATTAGGAATATACAAATGGTTGACGCGGATACGTTCGGCAAGATACGATGATCCACAGTCGGTATATACGGGCTTTGAGGACAGTCTATGCGCACCATGTACGACGAGAACATTACTCTATCCTTCGTTCGGGTATGGAGTTGTTGCGACCGGTGGATAGTATTCTCTCCTTGAGCGCATCAAGTCCGACCAAGATCACCGTCTTAAATATCAACTTCCAGTAACACCATACCTGTCAATTCCAGGGCTTCCAGCCAAGCAAGCAATACCATAGGCTTAAGTTTCGCGAGGTGTTGCACGAACGGAGATTTCTGGCGTAAGATCTAGGGATGGGGGTTGGAAGTCTATGGCAGAATTTTGGTCCTCTTTTGGGTGCATAGCAGTGATACGTGTAAAGAGCAAGGATAAGGGATATCATGGTATGAATGCTATTGGAATTTTTACTGAAGCCTATCTTGATGCTCAATTCGGATGAATAGTTTACCTTTGGAGGAAGGCAAATTGCTGGTCTCTATGTTATTGCTGCTAATCGCTCCTGCGTCTAGGTATGAACAGAAAAAAGTAAGACTTTCATATGCTGGGTTTTCAACCCGGAAGGTGCTTTCGGCGTGTTACTTCACTCGTGGCCAACTGTCTCTTCCAGTGTTTCGATGGTCATGATCTTGATCCCCAGTTGTAAACCTGTGTCCAGCAGCATGAATGACGAAAGATAGATTATACGCTGGATGCTTTGGACATTGGGTCGTCTGTCTCCTCAATTATTTGCGATGATCTGGGAACTCAAAGAAGGGACTTTGATTGCGATTTGTCCACGATTTGTCGCGACATGGTAGATCATGCTGCGTAGCAAATCGAACAGGGCGGCAAGCGTATTTGTTTAGCTTTGTTCTTGCTCTAGAGCATGCGCCGAACAGGTACTAAATTTATGTCTTCCACCATGAGAACCATGATCGTCGTGGTGGCGGGATGTCATGGGTATTCGCGGAAGAGGCTGCGGACGATAATGCTGACGAAGTGACTGACTGATATTCAATCCGAACAGATGATTGGGCCCGCATTTCCTTCGTCCGATCTCTCCATAGACCGTGTGGCTTGTAATCGGGAGGCCAGATGCTGTCGGTCTTGTCTTGCACGTTGTGTAAATTCAAGGTGACCCAGAGCTTAAGCATATCGAGGTCATCCAGCAATATTGTCCCATAGACTGTGATAGGCAACTCCGCCATCACTTCTCTATCGTAGACGTATCCCTCGTAACGCATCCGATCCCGTTCAATCTCTACTTTACAAGGTAGCTTGTAGGCAGCTGGGTTGTCGTTGTCATCGAAACGCATCCGCTTTTTGATGGTCTCCTCTGTCGGGGCGTACGGCCAACATCGCGCTATGTCAAGGAGGCGCTGTTTGCATTTCCTGCGCTCGCTCGGTTCGCTCTCGCGGGAAGATTTCTGTAAGGCTCGAGGGTCTTTCCTTCGTGAGACGGTCCGCATGACTGAAGACAAGGCATCATTTGCGGGACGAAGCCCTGCTTTCGCAGGTCTTCGTTGATTCTGGACCAGATCTCCGTATCTGGTCAATGCCATTTGTGGGACTACCTCCTGAGCTTGAGATCGGCTCTCCAGCGTCGAGCCGCGTCGTGAGGGTGCTGGATCGCAGGACTCAACGTTATGGAGGGGCCATGAGGAGTCACTTTCCCGGGGCATCACCTGATGAAACAGGCCGAAAAACCACTTGTTCCAGCGCATACTACGCTCCAGGATAGAGAACCGCCCGCTTTCATTGAAATCGCGACGGCTGTTCGGATACTGATCGCTAGATCGAATCAATGCCTGATTTGCAAGAGACAGACACTGATCGTCATCATTGTGCCTAGACGATCTTCTCGCCGACGGTCTTCTGCGAGTGTGACGGGCCTGGTCATTTGGGTCTGTCAACCGCCTGTCACGTTTGGAATGTCTTCTTTCTCGATCTCTCGCAGATAAAGAAAGACTGTCTTGCACCGCCGGTCGATTGATGTGCACGATGGCACTGTCTAGCGAAGAGATTGGTTCGACATGCGGTCCTCCGAGCAAGAGCATCGTTGTGTGATCCTGACGAATGAGAGATTCAAGAATCTGACGAATGAAAGAGCTATGAATACGACTATTAGAGCTGGTGGCAGACTAGGAGAAGAATGGCTGATGCTTAATACATACAGGAGGCGTGCGAGACCGGCTATCACGAGGCATGTCAGTACTACCGTCAGCGACCACTCCCACGGTCTTTTTCCATGCTGGAATTCGTATGCGTTCATCTGACGATATGGCGTCAGTTGTCGGAGCGGTAAGGTTACCATGAAGGCTGCGGCTTCATTGATAAAGTACAAGATCGACAATGTAATGATAATAGGCAACTTGTACCAGTGAAAGCTATCTTGGAGTCGCTGTCTCCATTGAGACATTGGGGGCATATTGAAAACCATCTCCCGAAAGTGTGCTGATTCATAGGTCAAATATAGAAAGATTCAATTTTCGTCCTGGATAAAGGAAGGTCACACGATCTACCCAACAAAGGATTTAATGGCGTCATTGATAGATCAAAGGCTGCCTGATAAGGCTTGACGGATCTTGGCATGCTGGAAAGATGTCTGCGCGTGGACCAACTAGCTTGGCATATAACATCATCTTGATTGACCATTATTTTGCATCGCTACAAATAATTCAGCCACCGCCGCTTCCAGAAGTTCATACAAGATGAGACTTTTTCAGAATTTGAGGGACCATGGTCAATCTATTTTCGCTCTATCCGGGATAATCTTGGCCTTCTATATGGCAAAGGTGGATATATTTGACCGAAGCGCAGGATCCGGCTAACACACGGGTATTGATTCATAGGACTGGTCCAGCTTTGACGACATCAAGAAAACCTTCATAAACACGCAGAACTACGTACGAATCATACAACAGGATGAGAGACTAGCGCTAGCTTATCCAAAGCGTTCCTCGTCCTCCGAACCACCTGAATACACGCAACTCAGGTTGGCCATGGCAGCAAAGTTACCATACGAAGAAGCCCCTCGGCTGGCGGTCTTACTCGATAAACCTGCACGATGGATCGAACGATGGGGAGCGACAACTGTTGCAGAGCGCGTGGAGGGATTATGGCATTTGATTCTCCGGAAATTGAATGAGTTTTGGGGTTGGCTCGAGGAGTGGCAGCAATCTACGGTTGGCCGGCTATTGAGAGCACTCTTCTTCATTGTTGTTGTAGGTATGTTGGTCTGGAGAGGTCCAGATTATTCGACCGTCTTCTTGAACGTGGCAGTCGCATTTGTGCTATACAATTTGCCCTGGATTCATAGCCGACTGCATGCATTCAGGGCGGAGCATTAAAGATGTCATCAGTCCGTCGCTTGACTACAGATAGCCAGTTCAAAAATCCTCATTGAGACTTCGCACTATGGGAAGCTGCGTCCGGTGACCTGAAGCAGAGTGCTAAGTTGAGTTGTCGATTTCTGATAATTTTTCAGGCAAAAGTGATTTGAAATTAAAATGCAACTTCCAATCTTACTAGCAAGGCTTTCCTTGCCTCTCTTTAGCACAGCTCTTTTTAAGTCTTCAAGAATCCTCTCAATCTGACAGTGATGTTTCATACAGTATCGACACTGGCAGTCACCTGCCAAGCCCATGGAATGACGACCTCGGTCCGTGCACACACCGTCGACTGCATTCATTTACTTCAAAGTATCAGGTCATCTTTAGTCTTATTTCTATCCTTGCGACCTAAGCAGCCCCAGCAGTGAAGCCAACAACTGTAGTCATCATTACGTTGAGGCTACTCTCAACCATTATCATCCTAGAGAACCAACGGTAGCTATACCATCAAGTCAAGCAAACTTCATGCACCATTTCCAACTCCAATGGCTCCGAGAATCATTCAGCGAGTGATACAGGTAGCTGGAACGCTGCTAGTGTATTATTTTATGAAAAAGCCGGTCCGTATTGCCAGTCGAAGTAGGTTTACGGACTGGATAACTTTCAGCTTTCTTGCCCAATTCTACCGCTATGCCGGCGCTCTTATCGCGACTTTTATCCTCGTACCGTTAGCTTTGATCTTACTCTGGTGGCGTATTACCTCCCAGGGCTGCCAGATACATGGCATCAGAAATCAATTGGGCAGAGTCTGTATACTAGAACTCCCACAGGAGTCTTCGTGGTGGAAAAGTTCGTGGGAAGACCCAAAACACAGTCGAGATGATGTTTATCCTCTTCCTTCAGCCATGGACAAGATTATGACCGGTCACATCTTTCTCGAAAATGCTCAGGTAATATTCGTCGATTGGCGCAACAAGCTTGGCGAGAGACAAGGCGAGAGACATATACAAGGCCCTGGCTTAGATGAGTTGAAGATGAATATTAGTAAGTCATTTCTTGATGGTGGCTCTTGGTCATGAGGAGCTCGACTGACCGACTACCTTGTTAAAGCCTCCGTCGTAAATGAGCTCCAACCATTAGCACAGCGGATAGATGACTATTCAGAGAGATTATGCATCGATCAGGACCAACTCCTTTATGCATCTCGCCATCTGATTAATGCGATTGCAATACCGATAACGATGCCTCTGCAAGAAATCACTGTCCCATCATTGATAATCTACCCTATGCGTCATTTCCTCAGAGCCCTCAATGGTGCTGCCAAGATTCGGTGGCTGCCTCAACCAACGATCTATCATTTCCAGGCCTATGCAGAGATCAAGTTCCGTATGGATAGATTCACACGGGGCGCCACAGCGGCCATGACGAGGATGACATCGAGTTTTTCAACCGATGCTGTGCTCCGTGAACGTTCGTCCTTATCCCAGACTTTCACACCGGTCATCAACATGTTAATCGGGCTTGAGTCAGCGCTCGAAGAACGGATCAAAATGTGTTATCGAATCGATGTGCCGTGCCGTTGGAAGAATGGAATTGCAGCAACGGAAGACTTCTTAGCCCAGATCAGACGCATTCGCTTCTATCTTGAAGATGTACTTGCTCATTATGACAATATCGTCCGCTTTATCGAAAGCCAGAACGCAAAGCTTGACAGCTTGAAGGAGCAGCTCAGAAGTCATTCTCTGGTACTCCCATCCAGAAATCTGGCGGATGAGTTGATTCCATCGCCTGCTGAAGTCGACAAACATGAAGGTATTCCGGCTCAGGCTCTGATATCAAAGATAGGCCAGACGTGCGCAACGAGTGATGGAAATCAATACGTCTCAGACGGATTGGCTTCACTCTGCCTCATATACAACATGGCAACAGTCTTCCTCGATGTTCACGACGACAGCCTGGGTGCAATTCCAAAGAACTGGTCCAACGCAAGAAGAGCCGCGATTGATCGAGAAAAGAGACGATTGAAAATGGATCCAGAGAGTATCTACCTCCTCTTAATTAAGAACCACAAAGCTCATGAATCGGCACGTCGATCCTATGGTGTCGTTTCCGGCAATTAATGCGTACTCGACGTCTGCTTTGAATGCGCTCCCATTTCCCTTGTTTGATTTGCACTGGGATTTTACAAGACGCGGAGCCTCGATCTGGTTGGGTTGGATCTCGCTCCCGCTCTACTCAAATCACTGCTCACGGTATCATCAATGCGATGGGCAATTTCCTAGGCCTAGCGAGCCCCATCGCGTCAGGTTACACACCAGCTGTATCGTGACGCAGCTGCCAGATTTTGAACTATGCTCACATTGTTGACGTAGTCTTCTTGCAGATGCGGTCAATTCCTGTGAAAGGCCCTCGATCGCTTAATTTTCATCAACTGCTGAGTTGAATGGCAGCAGTATTCAATTAGAGTCGTGTCTCCTTTAGCAACAAGAAGAAGGGCGGTGGATTGTGCTTTCCAAATGGAAGGATTTGGTCCAGAAGTACGGCGTGATTTAGTTCTTTCAATTCGATTCGACGATAGCAGATCTATCAGTCCCTCCAACGATTTTCTTATCCATTGCGTAGCGTCGTGAGAAAGACCATGGCTCTCGATACTTCTTGAAATGAGTATGGCGCGGTGCGAGTGGATCGAATGATCCATAAGCAGGTAGTGGAGTAGATAGAGTAGGAAAAATTGACCGTCTGTTTTCCACAGCATCCTTTGAATTTAGCCCTAGCTGGTGGAGAGTTAATCTGACGCCATGAAGTCCGAGCGAGAATGACATCGTGATAAGTCAGACAAAATTAATGGCGTGCTCAATATGGGACAGAGTTGTTTTCTCCCTAGATCGTCGCGATTATCTTGGCACCATGGCAGTAGATACTGTCATCGTAGTAGATAAGAGTCGGAGTTGCAGCTGAGTTGCTTCTTATTGGCGTCTAGAACCTCCTTGCATAACCCATTCAAACTCCCCGCCAATCTCTCCGTGTCCAGCCATCTCTTCCCATAATCCCCTGATCTTGTTTCCCTCGGTACAAAAGCCCTGTCTAATGATTCACCAGATCTCTTTTCTCCACCCTGCCATCGGCACCGCAGCAAGAACGATGTGGTCGAGCAAGCGTCACGTCGCTAAAGCTTTGCAAAGATCGACTGGCTGCCATATGGTATCGGTGGTGCCTCGAACGCAGGTCACCTCCCTGTCCGTCCATTTTCTCTCCTACCATGCGACCCCACCCTTCGTCATCTCCTCTTGAGCATCTCATGGAAGGACCTGAGCCAGGTATTATAATCTTTGTCGTAGAAGCCAGTGTCGGAGATATTCGCCGCTTCGTGGATCATTTTTGATTGAGATGTGGGAAGAGTGGAATCCGAAAATCATCTATGGCTGAGGATGGTGCGGTATGGGAAGAAGTACGGGTTTTCTGAGAGATAGGTTGAAGCGGTAACAGTGATTAGTGCTGGCTATAGAAAAGAAGGTTAGCTTCATTCACTTATTTCAAACTAAGATAAATTTGGGGCGGAGACGATCGTACGTACAGATTACCATTACTGTTGTCCAGGGCTATGGAGTACTGTACACCTTCAGTCAGCCGGCTGAAAGGAAGACAGTCTTGTAGTAAGATACGATCTGGTAGACGGTGTAGTATAAAACATGCTTACTGGAGTTGTACCGAAGATCGCAAGGGTTGTAGGGAAATAGTGCAGCGTTTCTGGTCGAGCTATCTGGTCGAGCAGGACTGCCGCGGCGTTTATTGATATTTTATCACAGCCCAAGGAAGTGCTAGAGAGAGTCAAAGAAGTGGATGAAACCGCGAACTGAGAATAATGGAATGTTATTGGGTGTGCCACTAAATAATTCTTTGTTCCTTTGTTAGAATGAATTTCCGCGCTTTTATCAGATCTGACAAACTTTCTTTGTTCGAAAATGTCGTCTTCCACTTAGATATAGCGATGACCCTGTATTTTAATTCCAGACATCTATATTCCGCGTACTGGATAACTCCAAATGATGATCCTTCTTCGATATGACCCATGATCAGCAACGCTACTGAAGGGAGGTTCGGCCCGAACCTTATTCTGCCACCAATAAGAGCATCGTATTCTTCATCGTATGACGTAGTTTCTGGAGTCTTGCGACTCTCGGCGGTGTACCTCTGGCATCCTGTTCCATTATCTCCTTTTGGTTCAATGACTTCCTCCCGACCTACCTCTGGTATCTTGCCACATGCAGCCCACGGGGCTTTTATCCGCCGACCAAAGAATAATCCTATCTGGAAACGGCTTTCTCGGCAAGGCCCTAGACCTGCGATTGTGAACGTTCGAATCAGACCTCTCCTCAGCCAACGTTATTACTCCGTTGACCTCCATACCACCTATTGTCTTCGACGGCACCCTCACGCGACTGTCGCTGCCCATGAATACCCAGCACTTGTAGCACGCAAGGACAGTATTATCAAATCAAGTACAAAGAGTGACTACCCTACGTCTCGAATGATTTCAACTTTACCTGGCTAATTTATCCACTCTAGAAAATCACCAGTCCATTGGTAGCTGGGTGGACGATTGTGTAAACATTGTCGCAGCTCTTAAATGCGGACTGCGTGATATTACGACCTCCTTTATCAGTTTCCTGTATTCACCAGCGCCACTACTATGCTACTCCCCACGCCGCCGCCTTGCCGTCTTGGTTGGTAGCGGCATGACGTTACGATGAATTCGCATGGGTGGTAAAACCTCGAATGAGCCTTTATTATCCAACAAATCATGCGCTTCCTTCGTACACAATCAAAGAAGCATTAGCCAGACGTGCTGAAAAGAGGAAGGAGGCGCCCAGTGAGATGAGAGCATCAGCCAAAATTGCTGAGCCGCCGGATCTTAAGAGCGGCAGGAGCGCAGCAACTGTTGCAGTTGAAGCTGGGGATGGGTTACAACTATACATCGTCGGGAATCCTATCAAGTCACGTCGGTCCACGATAGATGCGAGGCAATGAGGCTAGATAAGGCCTGACCTTCCGAGAAACGATAGCCAATCTAATCACAAGCTGTAGCCAAAGAATATCACGCCAATGGAAAGAATCAGTCGAAGCCTATATCGATCGATCTAGCTATCGCACCAACAGCCATCGTAATGAGTCACCTTATTATCGACCTGGAATTCCACCACCTTCCCGTCGGCCTACTCTGCCTTCCCGTCACGGTCTTTCCTACCTATATCCCGTCCAACCCACGCTTCTCCTACCTCGATGCATCATGTCAATCTCAGGCAGCTTCTACACGGCAAGCTCAACAGACTATTGTTATCAAAATTTCAGATCGCAATCCACACTCGACCGTATCAACCCCTTTCGAGCTTGTCGCACCACCACAAAACAGACTGAGAAGCTCTGCAGAGTCACGGTAATGCTATGCTACTCTTGAATAAGGGAATGGAGGCTCGCTAATTATTCTTGACCCCAGTCTACTTCCATAGCCTTAATTTCAGCCGCCTCGCGCCTTCTCTTCCTCCTCCTACAACCTTCGCAGCACTTTGATGCACCCGATATGCTTTCTTTGGCACCATTTTATCATGGATCATGTTGAGACTGTCGTGGCAAGAGGAGTAAGGGAACGTGGAAGCTATCAGAGAGAAGGACATTTGGGGAGACGGGCCCGTGGGCGAACCACGGCAAAGTCGTCATGACCTAGGCGGAGCGATATATCATGGAAGAGGTGGTCCCCGAGGTATTATCGCCCGCCGCGGACGATCTCAATACCAGCCTGGGTTTCCCTGAGGCAAATAGGTCGGTGACCCTTCAAGTTTCCTGGGGCCATGATTGTGAGGTCAACGTCAACGAATGCACTGTGCTGATTTAAGCTCTTTGTGTGTCTCCCTTTCAATGCAGATTTCCGTTCTGATACAAAGGAACTGAGAAGTGAATGAAGGGTGGTCTTATCGTAGATGTAAGTCAGGTCTTTGGAGATTCATACCGAAAAGCTCTGCTGGAACGCAGAACCGTCGCTCAGCCATCCTTATGCCCAGAGACTTAGAATAAATCGTGACAATTGTCGTTCACAGCCAACCTCGCTCCCGGATCACAGCTTCCTAATCCTTGTACTCACCATCAGGAGGGTCTACTTCATCGCCGCTTTCATTGTCTGACTCTTCTTCTGGGATGCTGGATATTGTGGAGTCCGATTCGTCTGATTGATCGGAATCGTACTCGTATCGATCGGGCTCTTTATCCTGGGCCTCACGCTTCTTCTGCTCTAGCTTCTCATAGACCGCTTGAGCGGCTTGGCCGTAAAATGATGCAAGATCGATCGTCACACAATCGGTATCCGTTGTACCATCCCGCGGCTCATCCATTGACATCATCTCTGCCTTGTTTATGGTGAAGCTCGCCTGTGAAGGTTGAGAAGATATATCCTCCCCTCGGACAACCCAATTCTTCCTGATGACAAAGCGCCCGGGTCTTGTGGGGCTTGGGTCAAAATGCTTGACGCATTTGATGACACTCGCTAAGATGCGGTATTGCTCGTCGGGAGCACCTCTGATCTTTTGAAACTCAAACGCGCAAACGATCTTCACTTTCGCCTTGGTCCATTTGACCCATGCCCGGATCTTGCTCCTGAAATCTGCCAAGCTTTGCGCATCCTTCACTTCGAGGATGAGAAACGGATATTCGGCCCCTGAAAGACTATACGAGGTATCTGGCCGCCGGTTAAAGCGTGAGTCGTCTTTGTACACTAGGGTTCTCTCTTTGCACCGCATGTCAGCTGATCCATATTCCAGACTCAGGAGGCTCTGACCTACCTGCTTCTCCTGTAGGGACAACCTTAAGCGGGGTACCATTGTCCTCGAACTTAGCTGTAATCAGTTTTCCATAAATGATGGGGCCGATTTCTTTAGCGACTTCGTGCCCGAGCTTAGCCATAGTAACAACTATGCAGGAGGTTGGAATTGGACGTCCAGGGACCGTAATCGATTTGTGAAACTCAAGAAACGTACGGCGTGCGTCGGATCGAAGCTTGTATGAGCATAGAGTAAAGTATTCAGCTCGCGTGGCTGGAATTAGGAACCGATCGTCACCGCTCGGAAAGACCGGGTATGCCAAGGATCTTTCGATGTAGTCAGCGTTGCATCGGTACATGATGGTATACTGAAACCTATACCTAGTCTTTGGGGATAGATTGTTGCCTACACAAACTCCATAGGTGGCATTGATGATGGAAATCGTCTGTTGCTTTCGTTGCCTTGCTTGGAGATGCCTTCTTCGCTGGCGAGGTGTCTTTATGGGACGTGAGGGTAGCTGTTCCGGGTGTTCAACCTGCCTCTCAGCTGCCACGGCGGGCGATAGCGGTGATGTACTACAGGAGTCATCCTTTTGTGCTGCCGGTGTAGTCGAGACTGGAGAAGTCGATGACGAAGTAGCAAAGGAGATCTGCGACTGATCTGTCTGACTTTCGAATTGCTTGGGTGAATCCATTGCCACGGATGAACGTCGGTAATTATAGGAACCGCAAGCATGATATGAATACCGTCTTCACAAGACCTAATTACAGGTGATGAGCTTATCTGATACCGACAACGGGCAGGGTTGGCAAGTATCGTTATTTCCCAGCGTACTTTACACACCGACCCGAAATGATTATGACACCACACGACTCGACCCGAGGATGCAGTAGGGCAGCTGAAGTTAGAAAGATTGATCGTGTAGGTACTGTGAATGTTAGAGACAACCGGGGGTGGTAAGGTGAGTCGGGACATTCTCTAACCATATTAGTCCTAGTGTCTCGGAATCCCATCTGTGGCTTTATTTACTAGTCACTTCCTATCATCAACCAATGATCTTTCCAACACCATCGGAGCCCTGTCGTCCTTCCAGCCGATTAAGATATCCTCATTTGTCATTCAAGTATAGAATAGCAACAGACTCGAGCCTTCGGTACACAACTTTTCGAGACCGAAGTTGAAAATCATGGCAGTAAACGACACCGGTCTTGGACATGGTGCCCTGTCGACGGTTAGATCTACCTTCAACTAAGTCCTGAATTATTGACACTGTTTAAACAATGCAAGACAGGTATTCAGACATTCATTGAATCAGAGACCCTCAACCGACGCGGCGGAACTTGATCACCGCATCGATTAGGCAATTAAAACGCCCGCGTTTCCTCAACCTATCGACTCCACGGCTACCTGACTCTACTCGCTATCCATCGATATCCATACGACTCCAGATTTGCGCCAAACCCCCACGTCAGAGTTCATACCATCATGACGTTATTGGCCGAAGGCTTCGACATTGAAGAGTTCGCCGCAAATCTTCAAGGGCTCTCGCCATCGAACAACGAGGTTAATCTGGACGAACATGCCAGCGAGGTCCCACGGAATGAGCTTGCCAACGACAACCTACAGAGTGAACCTGCCGACGAGAACCTGCCAAATAGACCTGCCAATGAGAACCTGCAGAACGGGTCTGTCAACGGGACTTCACGGGACTTCACGGGGTGAACCATCCCATGACAACTTACAGAGTAAAGCCGCCAATTCGAACCTTCAGAACGGTCCGGAAAACGATGTTCCTTCACCCGAACGACTCTTGAAGTCTCCAAGGCCTTCGGAAGCTTCATTTTCGCCGAAGATCTTGCTCCTTGTTTTGCTAGTTGTTGTTGTCATTCTTGTCATCGCATGGAAACTCCCCTCAGTGAACAAGGACACACTCCCTTTGAGCTCCGGCAGTGGCCCTGTGAACTCCTCTTCCATGGATGCAGATTGTATGAGTCTCCTGAATTACCTTGATTCACTAGGACCGATTCCCTCTGCTCGGGGGCCATCGTAAGACGCTCACCGAGCCGTTCTCAAGGAGTTGAACAAAACGAAGATATTGATAGATATCGAAACGGTAAATACGGGCATCAACTCGACGATTAGCACTATTGGCGATCAATTTCTCAGCTTCTTTAGTAATGTAATTTCGATCTTCACCTCTATAGCCAACATTGTTACTCCCAAGAATGGTTTCTGTACGCTGGACGAACAGCTTCTTAAAGCGAGCGACCAGGTGAATGCTTGGCTCAACTTCTACAGTAGCTTGTGGAACGACTATCTCCTTCTTAATACAACTGCATCCCTCCAATACGAGTCTTTCGTCCGCACAAAACTTCTGTACCCTCTGGCCAACCACAAGTTCGTAGGTTACGTAATAAACTATTTGGTCAAAGACGCTGATGAGGCGATGGTTGCTTTTGAGAACACTTTAGCGAAAAGAGACAAAGTACAAGCCGGCATTGTAGCGTGCGAAGCAGAGTCAACGCATCTAGTGCGGCTATCTGAAATGATTCAGGAGGTGGGCCAAGCCCTATATCAATTTCGGCAGGCTATGAACGCAGAATACCCTCATATCACATCCCCGAACCGAGCGCGTCTCTCCGACCCTCGAAAGGAAGACCAAGCGAAGCGGCAAGAGACGCGTGAATGGAAGCAGGAGCAGCCGCTGGAGTGGCTTCAGCGCCACATTATGGAGAATAATGGACTGAGAGAAAATTGGATCAAGTATGTTGCGCCGGTAGACAACCCAGAAGGATCGTTTGAATTAGTGTTCGACCAGCAATGGTGTAAGCAAAATTCGAGTAGGGGATGATAGCCAAGGAGAACGGAATGTAATACTGGAAGTATCAATTCGTGAACCGACCGGAGATTGGTCATGAGAAGCGGAGGAAAGAAGTAGGAGTACCGGCTGCCTTGGACGCTGAGCCCTCGGTCAAGAATAGAGCTTTTGTGCTGCGACCAATCATCATGGTTTCTCCTCTCTCCATCCACGTACACGATTATATCGTCTTCATCTTCTGTCATCCATCATTTTCCTCCAAAGTCCTGACGTAATGACAATTAGGCAGCGGTCTACTCGAATCTATTATTTTCATCCAGAACCCGAGTCTATTCTTGACTATAAAAAGTTCCTCCAACGCCTGTTCTCGTTTAACTCTGATATCTCGCTGAGCTTGACTTCGATTGCTGAGCTTGAAGATCATCCTTTCATAAAAAGCACCTCCTAAGACTCGCCCTCTTCCGAAGATTTTATTACCACGGAGCGACAACTATAGCCATACACTTGGGCAACAAACTCCCTGTAGCAGACATTGATTCCATGGATGATTAAGTTCAAAGCCCAATCTGACATTGAGGTCCTAGTGGACCTGTATCCACGACTCTCCCTTCCGCAATTTATTCCTCCATCTATCCTTCGCCTTGCTCTCAAACGTATTGCCAAGCCGTAGTCTCTTCCTCCCACCTGTTTCTCCGACAGCATCTGATTCACCGTCTCGTGCTCGAACCTTTTCTCTGCGCTCTTCATTGTAAGGATATTGCGGGCGCAGCGAATAAGGAGGGGTGGTAGCTAGCTCTTGTATACTTCTGGAGCTGGTGCTTTGGACTGAAGGGAGGTTGTTGGCGTTACATGTCTGGTCGGTCTTGTACTTCTTACCCCGGCGGCGGGCGGAGGATGTCTCGAGGAAGGAGGGAGGAAGGAAGGAGGAAGGAGGGAGGAAGGAGGGGAGGGAGGGAAGAAGATTGGACGTTGGGTTTTTGGGCCCAAGAAGGATCTGTACAGCTTCTATAAGGAGAGAGATCAGCGCACAGCCCTGTCAACGTCCGAGGAGCTTTGTTCACGTAGGTGTCCACTCACTGGGATCAGGAGGTATACTCACCGGTATATGAAAGAATGGTTATACTGAAGGTGGGCATTGCAGCTGGAGATGTACATTGAGCAGGTTAACGCTAAGTAAGTGATGAACTCTCTACTGTTTACACAATGAAAGTGATGTATCACAAAAAGGCTTTGTGCGTCACTGGACAAATAATTTGAAATGTTTTTCGCTTAAAGAAAGAAATTCATATACAGGAAACCTACTGTGATATTTTCACAAACGAAATTGACCTCCAACTCTATCTACTGTCTCTGATTCGTACCTTTACTTCCTGAACCCTGGCAATGGCAGCTATGTCACAGGTAAACCATGATTCTCTCTATACGCGCAAATTTCGATAACATTGCCTGCAGGGTAGTGCGGAAAATAACACTCGAGCGGAGATTGGTCTCAGCGAAGTGAATGGCAGCCAGCTTGATAGCGACGCAATATTTCAAGCCTATTCAGAGATGCAGGAAGACGACGAAAATAAGTCAGAAGACCCTTATGATGATGCTTTACCAAGCCCAGACTCCAAATTCGATGATTACTATAGTGTGTATTCAGACGAAAGCATGATCGTCTCGGATCAGGAAGGGGAGTCGCTGTCACCAATAGCGTCGGAGAGCAGTGAAAGCACGGAAAGTGAAACGGATTCGGAGGATACAAACGATTCGGAGGACTCCGAATTCGAGCCGGAAATCCATACTGCGATGCCTGCGGTTCGGTATGTGGGACGAGCGGTTTTGATAGACGTTATGGACCGCTCAAGTCAGGGTCGACAATAAATCAAAGGTCAGAATAGGCTACCAAATTTCTTTCCTCGCACCAACCAATTTGAGCTGACCAGCCATAGTATTCAAGGCCACAGACGAAGCATTTCCTCCGACAATTCGAAGCTTCCTCTACCACAGAAATCAACCTCTTGCGAACGCCGATATTGCCGTCTGTATTTAGACCATTGTGCTCTCTGTAGCACCGGGCTTGTTGGTAATGAAACCCTTGAGAGTTTTCGCGATGAGGAGTCGAGGGGTATAAATTGAAGGTAGACAGACAGGTTCCTCGGTTTGGGCGCCAAAGATATGGAGGCTGGTACGACGACAAAATCCAGAACTGATCCCTATCATTTTCATCAGGAGATTTCGAATATGAATAGTCTTGCTGTCACGGAGTCTATTTGACGCCAAGATGGTAAAAATCTTGAGGCCTGTTGGAAAGAAGGGGGTGCGGCGACGAAAATGTTACCGCAATGATACATGAATCATCTTCTGTACTGGTCTGTTTGATTATTCTATCAGCTCCTTGGATTATGCACACTGGCCCAGCGATGACTTCGTCGTCTACTGCTGTAACCTCCTGGAAAATAAGGGTAGATTTGGAGCCCACCGCTCGACTTCCCTTATTACGCGAGCCCGAATAAATCGTCAACGATCACCGAATGTCCCCATCGTCGGCTCAAAGATACAGCCGACGATCCTGGGGTACTCTTTGCTTGTAAACATTCAAATCATAGATCTATTCAACGAGGAAAGAGTCCTTTGAGATTAATCACCAATATTTGCGCGCCAGCCGATGGGGATGCAACTGGGAAGAACACAGGGCCAGCAGCCACAGTTGACGACCACCGTCGTCCGATGAGGTACTAGGGAGTGGATTGAGAGACAAGAGACCGTCAGGCCTGACGAGACTGCTAACATCGACTCTCGGTGATCAACGAGGTCTAAACTTGGAGCATGTCCCCGCCGCCGTCCCCGCTGCCAGACTCTTCCTAGGCTGCTTGGCCAAAATCTTCGAGCGACCCCATTCATAGCTCTTCTGAAGCCGCCACTCGAGTTGGTATCGATGCTGCTGGAATTCTTGATGATGATATGGGACACTTGGCTGAAAAAGTTTCATAATCGACTGGGTGTAAAGCTTGCGTCAGGCGTTCATGGTTGGTCGTTCACTCCTGTGAGGCTTTCCGTTGCCGTTTATCTTCAAACATCGATCACCTATAGCAACAGTCAGCGCTAGCGGAGCTTCCTTACGACAACTTGTTACCACACGTCTTCACCCCCCCTGTTCTTAGCTTAATCCCTGTTCACAATAGATGGGCCACAGGAAGCAGCATCATTCGTGTTAACCTCCAGCCTACCGCCGAGGCTTTTGACGATCTGGGACACTCCTCATCGTGGGTCTTCGCACCTCCAGAGATCCCTTCTCTCAATCCGCCCCGACATACAGACTTGATGGTCTATATCGTGGGTCAATATCATAGATCGCTAGGGCGCTGTTGTGGGTCGTGGCAAGCACTGGGATAATTTAGTACTCAATCGTACAAGGATGGATTCAGCCTACCCAAGGGCTCTCCTTAGATAGTACTTACCCTCGATAATCGACGTGGCAATCCTTCTTTGAACCCATGGGCATGGGAACTAGTTTGGCTGTAGGTGTAGGAAGGTAAGGATGACGGAACGCGTTCCTTGATCTCCATGCGCTTGCTCTGCAGTATGGAAAGATGCTGATCTAAGACTGCACTTACGATGCATGTCGGGTATCAAGCGATGCATGCATC